>CM020510.1:22815272-22942772 GCA_009823395.1 Thamnaconus septentrionalis | reverse complement strand
TGGGGCTTCCAGCCCATGAGGAACCCCGAAACCCTCACTCAAATTCCAGCCTTATTGCTAACCCTAGTGCCATACAAGTCTATGAGGGTCAAAGGTCAACTTTGTCCTAGAGACAGGGGGCCACTTGCTGCTTCATCAGGATCCCCGAAGACACATCTACGCCAGATTTGGGGCTTCTAGCCAATGAGGAAAAATTTGGAGCAGGCACGACAGGGTTACAGCTGAGAAAGCATTTCAGATCCTCAAAGTACTGTTGCCACTCACTAGACCAAACAAATGCTTTCAATGGACTGGTTAATTCCTCTCTCGTGGCTGGCAGCTCCACTGCCTTAGTGCTGGAGATGCCCGCTCAGGGGCGCCGCCAGGAATTTTCATTAGGGTTAGCGATAAAGCTGGAATTAGAGTGAGGGTTTCGGGCATCCTCATGGACTAGAAGCCCCAAATTTGGCGTGGGTGTGTCTTCAGGCATCCTGATGATCCTGAAAGTGGTCCCATGTCTCTCAGACAAAGTTGACCTTTGACCCCTCGATAACCTGAGTCTCACAGTCGTTTATTATTAGACAAGAATATCCGCACAACTTAAGTCCACACAAAGCACAAAACAGCAACAACTCTATTCGACCAGTGTTAACAAGCGAGTAGCGTTAAAATCGCTATAAGCAGTGAAACTTACGAAACCGCCTCTTAAGTTTCGCTGTCAGCGAACACAACACAAGCAGAGCACACATTCCTCCTTAATTTCTGCACAGAACATGTGCTTACTGTTTTTTGCATTTTAGTTTATATTCTTATCGTCTACTCTTTCTGTTAAATAGAAAGAGCAGGGTGAGGGAGGAGAAAGTGGACCTGAGACCAACAGCAGGGATGGTCAGCAGGTGAGGGGAGGAGAAAATAAAATATGTCCTTATAATTTCTCTGTTAACACTGGCTGAGAGAAAATGTTCATAATATAAATAGGAATTTTTGGTTAAATTGTAATACTGCTGTATTCCTAATTCAATTTCAAAATGTTACTTTCCACCTAAAAAAAAAACAACCAAAAAAAACTTTATTGCCACAATAGAAAGAGCAGGGTGAGGGAAGAGACAGTGTACCAGAGGCCAACAAGAATGATTATACAGGGTCACAGGTGAGAAAAAAAAAATAAGACTTGCTGAGAAAAAAACCCCCATAAAACTGACTTTGTGATTAATTTCCACAGCTTTGTCACCACTACTATTCTTAAATCCATTTATAACTTTTGATTTTATTATCTATATTATTGTAGGAGAAATTTTAACTGGCTAAGGAAATGTATATATCATAAGAAAGACTCTAAGGTTAGCATTTCCACTGCTATTTCAGAACTAGTTTTATCTATACTAAATGTTTTTGTCTGTGTTGCAATAGGCTGTGCAGGGAAATGGTCATGTGTCAGAGGAGAGACCAGGCTGCAGCACTGACAGGCAGGGAGAAACTTACTGATTTTTATTTTTTTTTTTAAATGGTACCTGGAAGAGAAAATCCTGTACACTTACAAACATGCAGAAAGATAAAGATAATTTATTGCGACGTTTCGGTGCGAGACCTTTATCAAGCAAATGTTTGTGTCAGAAGAGAAAGCCATCCTAAATAGGAGTGGCTATGTGACTCCAACCAATTGCTTTGCTGCAGATCTAGCACCTAACATCAATATGCAATCAATCAATACCTTTAACTCCCTTTTAATTTTGCTGATGATGATTTTAAACAGTGTTTTACAGAAGTTTTGGTATTAATTGTTTTCATTTGGCGCTTAAATATCTGACAACTCACCCCGTATTGTAGATGACCTCAGGGTCATTCTAGGTCCACTAAACAAGAGTTCGGCAGCTTTAGATTTGACTTTCACAGTATATTATTTTTAAAGAGCTTAAGTTAGTTTCCTGGTGCTGTGCTGTTTGTGTTGGTGTGGGGGGGGGGGTGTTCCCGGACACGGCACACCTGCGGCACACCTGCCGCAAAGCCGGCCAGGAAGAGGCCCGGAGCAGCAGGCCCCCGGGCCAGAGGGCACCCACCCCACGAGGAGCCGGGGCAAGATGACAGGGAGGCAGATACCCCAAGAAGAGGGGACACCACCCGGGGCGGACAGGCAGCAGAGCCCGGCCCCCGGATGGGGGCCCCCCAGGGCAAGCGAGACTAGACTCATCCCCATGACAGGACCCAGCCCCTTCACCCACCGGGAGGATCGGTACCCAAGGCAGGCCCGGGCACCCAGAGGCCCCCCCCCCCTACGGACCCAGTATGGCGCATCAACCGCCCCCCTCCACTCCCCACATCCCCCGAGGCCACAGCCGCACCCCCGCCCCCAACGCCGGCAAGGCGGGCCCCCAAGCAAGAGTCCCCCCGGTTCCCTCTGTGCCCTGTAAAAGAAGAAAATAAATCAGTAAATAAAATAAAAAGATAAAATTAAATAAACAACCTGTGGACCCCCGCCCACCAATGTCAGACCCCCGTGTCTCGGGTCGTCGCCGCCCAGCCGCCCCCGAGCGGCGCAGGGGGAACACCCGGGCAGCGGCCCGGCCCCAGGATTGGGGGAAGGGGGACACCCCGCAAGTGGCAAGGTCCCCATAGGCTCAGCCGGTCACGCACCTCGGGGGCACCGGACTGCACAGGGCCCATCCAGGGTGGGAAAGATGCCGGATCCCGCCCCCACCAGCAGGCCGACCCCACTGTGTGTAGGAGTGTCAGTGTGTGTATATGTGCACTTGCTGGTGTGTTGGACTATGGTGCGGCCCCCCCATGCCCTGAGTGTCCATAATGCATTTAAAATTGGAGAGGGTCTCGGATGGAGCGGTGGCTGGCCGATGTAGACCCTCATCCAAAGCCGTAGTGATAATGTCAGTGGGTCATTGACTGCGTGGGGGTCCGGTCCTCGCCAACAAGGGTGCAGTCGGTGCCCCAGAGCAAGGGTGAGGAAACCGCACCGGGGGGAGGCCCACCAGGGACCCAGTCGCCGCCCACATTGAGCCCCCCAGGGCGCCCCGCCAGAAGGCTGGGCAGCGACCACCCAAGACACAAATCTCCCGAAACAGAAGAAAAATAAAAAATTAAAAAATTAAAAAATTAAAAAAACAAAAAAAAAACAAACACCTATTATGTGACCAGGGGGGACTCCCGGTCAGGGCGTCCTCTCAGACATCGGGGCCGGGGACACCACAGGGCCCACCCCCACCGCCCGAGGGCCCTGGGGCAGCGGCGGCGACCAGGGAGACGGAAGGCGAAGGTGGGGCAGAAGGCACCACCCAGGCACACAGGAGCGTTAGCCGGCGGCCGTGCAGCCCCACCCCAGGCATGCGACCCCACCGCGTACGATCCAGCGCCAGTCCCTGGACACAGGGATGGACCAGCCCTCCCACCAACAAGGGGGCCCCCAGCCCAGAGCCAGGGACCGTGAGTTATACCTTTATCTGCCCAATGTGTGAAGTTAAGTACTTTTTTGTTTTGTAGTATATCAGGATTGCTCCAGATGGGCATACAACCGCACGGGAGAAGGGAAGAGCCTGTGATTTTCAGAAATTCCATCCAAGCCGTCAGAGAGTGACTTATATTAACACTTTTCATGCAACTGTGGTGCTTTGGTGTGCTGATAAATGGCAAGTCTGCGAACTGAATATCACCACAATAGGCTTGTTCTATGACATGCCAGGATACATCATGTGGGCTAGGGTTGAACCACTTATGAATATACTTTATCCTGTTGGCAATATAGTAGTGATAAAAGTTTGGTAATTCTAGTCCCCCAGCATCTTTCGCTTTTTGAAGCGTCTTCAGACTGATATGGGGTGGTTTGTTTTTCCATAGAAACATTGTGACGTTTGAGTTCAGGGTTTTAAACCACTGAGCAGGGGGTTGATGTGGAATCATTGAGAAAAGGTAGTTTAACTTAGGTAAAACCATAATTTTTACTGTCGCAACTTTCTCTAAAAGAGATATGGGTAAGTTTCTCCATGAAATTAGATTGTTATCTATTTTCTTTAATAGCGGGATGAAATTGAGTTGTATTAAGTCTGATAGGTTGGGAGAGAAGTTGATACCTAAATATTGTATGTTACCGGCTTGCAGTGGTGCTAGAGAGGTTCGTTTAAATTTACAATTAAGCTGTAGCACTGTGGATTTTGCCCAATTTATTGAATAGTCCGAAATACAAGAGAAATTGTCAATAAGGGTGATAACTTCAGCAAGTGAGGATTGTGTATTTCGAAGAAATAATAATACGTCATCGGCATATAGGCTTATTTTATGGTCGGATGTTGAAATTTGGACTCCTTTGATATTCTCATTTTGCCGAATTGCAGCTGCCAGAGGTTCAATGAACATTGCAAATAGTGAAGGGGAGAGAGGGCAGTAATGTCTGGTGCATCGTTGCAGATTAAACCTTTGAGAGATCTGGCTGTTTGTTCTAACTGAGGCGCACAGAGAGCTATGTAGTGTTCATATCCAGGATATAAACGAATTCCCGAAACCAAATTTTTGTAGCGTTGCGAATAAGAAACTCCAATTGACCCCGTCAAATGCTTTTTCTGCATCTAGCGAAACAATTGTTGTTTGTAGATTATTGCCGTTAGTGTAATCTATCAGATTGATAAATCTACGTACATTGGAAGTTGAGTCTCTACCTTTAATAAACCCTGTTTGGTCAGGATGGATTATATATGGAGTAATTTTTTCTAGTCGTCTAGTTATCGCTTTACAAATAATTTTAAGATCAGTATTGATTAACGATATTGGTCGGTAGCTAGTTGGGAGCGATGGTTCTTTGTCAGGTTTGAGTATGAGGCTAATGTTAGCAGAATTCATGTTTGAAGAGAGAAGTCCAGTATTTAGGATCTCTCTAGCCATTCTATAATAGGTAGGGCCAACAGTTGGCCAAAGTGCCTTATAAAATTCTACTGGGAAGCCATCAGGTCCTGGGGCTTTATTTAATGGCATTTGTGCCAAGGCTTCTTCAAACTCCGCCTGAGTGAGATCTGCGTCCATTGTAGTAGCCTGTTCCTGATTTAATTTAGGTAGCACAATGCTACTAAGAAAATTATCTATAGAGGCTTCTGAAGGGTTATTATCGGAGGAATATAATTTTTTGTAGAAATCTCTGAAGTATTGGTTAATTTCGTCTGGATTATGGGTTAGTTTGCCATCCAGGTTTTTGATGGAGGAGATTGTTGCTCTTTCTCTGTTTGACTTTAGTTGGTTCGCTAAAAATTTACTAGAGTTATTATTTCATTCAAAATTTTCAAGGTGTAATCTTTGCATTTGGAACTTGATTTATTTATCTGTCAGTTTAGCTAATTCTGTTTTTAGTTTACATAACTCTTTCCACACATCTTCTTCCTGTTGGATGGCATATGAAGATTCTAATGTTTTAATATTATTAACTAATTCAGACCCCAAAGCTAGTTCCTTTTTTTTCTTGTGGCATGAATAAGATATTATTTTGCCCCGCATTACTGCTTTAGCTGTTTCCCAGAGAACATGTACAGGAGTTTCATGCAAGTCGTTAATTTCTAGGAATATTGTCCACTCCCTATTAAAGTATTTTATAAAATCTGGGTCTATGAGTAATGACGTATTCAGCCTCCAATTCCAGATCGGTGCTCTAGGTGCCTTTGTAGAGATGCAGATAGAGGCAGGTGCATGATCACTAATAGTGATGGAGTGGATCTGGGCTTCCCGGATGTCTGCCAAGAGTGAATTGCTGGTAATAAAGTAGTCCAAGCGTGAGTATGAGTGGTGAACAGAAGAGAAAAAGGTGTACTCTCTGTGAGTTGGGTGGTTTGAACGCCAAGGGTCTGATAAACCAAAATCGCTCATATACTGTTTTAATGTGTCTGCAGCTAATGAGTGTCGTTGGCTAGCTGAGGTGTTGGATCTGTCAATATCAGAGTGTAATACTAGGTTGAAATCACCCCCTACTATGAGTGTTGTGTTTACATGTACAGAGAGTGGCAAGAAGAAGGCATGATAGAAAGAGGGATCATCCACATTTGGGCCATAAATACTAGCAATACAGTAATCTTTATTGTCAACGTTAGTGTTAATTATTATATATCTTCCATTAGGGTCAGATATTGTACTATTTATAATGAAATTAAGTCTCTTATTGATCAGGATAGCGACACCTCTCTGTTTCGAGTTATAACTCGCCGAGTAGATGTTTGGGAAATCGGTCGATTTCAGATTTTGTGCTGTAGTGTTTGTTAAGTGAGTTTCCTGTAGTAGGGCAATGTCGGCTTCAAGAAAATTCAAATGGTTGAGAATTTTTAATTTTTTATCCCTGGTACCTATACCCCGCACATTCCAAGTGACAAACTTAAGGGAGGACATGTTTGCTATATAGACCTAGAGAGGTGTATGTGTGTGCGTGCGTGCGTGCGTGCGTGTGTGTGTGTGTGTGTGTGTGTGTGTGTGTGTGTGTGTGTGCGTGCGTGCATGAGCGCGTACAACTGCATATGTAAACAAACATCGTTGCTATCTATCATGGTGAACATTGTTACCAGAGAGAAAAGAAGTGAGGAAAAGACATAAGTGCAGCTTGAGGGGAGGGATATTAAGGGGGGAGAATTAGTTCGATGCAGTAAAGTCATAATTAGACTGCAATGGCGCTTACGTGTTTATGATTGACAGCTATATTGGCATAAGCTGCGTTAATATGATATTACCTGTTGTCTTTGAAGCCTGTGGAGAAGATGGTTAGTACAGCCATGGAGTTGACTCGCGATCGCGTTATAGCTGACCGTTGACGAAGAGCTTGTCTACTGCGAGCCTTCGTCGAGGAACCTTTTCCGGATCGGTAAGAGGACTCTTCGTCGATCCAGAATCTCCCTTGGGAATTGATCGTTTACTCCAAAGTTGGTTCCGCGAAGTTCCCATCCTCGGCTCTTTACCAGCACTTTTTGCTTAAAATGTTCAAATTTTACCACGATGGGTGTCGGCCGGCGGCTGTCAGGTTTCTTCCCTCCAAGACGATGTACCCGTCACCCGGAAGGTGATGGTCGTGATCTCTATCATACATAAATAGAAGCACCTCCTCAATGCTGACTTCCGAGCAAGGCATGTAAAAGAGGAGGCCACAAATACACCTACAATAAACAAAGGTAGGCCCAAACAGACATTTCCTCATGGTCTGTTTATTAATAATGAATACATTCATTCATTCATCTTCTATACCCGCTTATTCCAATTCAGGGTCACGGGGGTCTGCTGGAGCCTATCCCAGCTGTCTTAGGGCGAAGGCAGGGTACACCCTGGACAAGTCGCCAGTTCATCGCAGGGCCACATAGAAACAAACAACCATTCACACTCACATGCACACCTACGGACAACTTAGAATATTCAATTGACCTCACATGCATGTTTTTGGACTGTGGGAGGAAGCCGGAGAACCCGGAGGGAACCCACGCAGACACGTTGGAGAACATGCAAACTCCACACAGACCCTCAGCACTGTTGAGAGTGAAGGTTCAGGGAACTGCTTCAGGTACAACATGTTATGTTGCAAATCATGTAATGACTTGTATTTGACTAAAATGCCAATTTGTTGTTTTATAGATAACCTGTGGCACCTGCTGGATGAGGGAGTTGGCAGGCAGACAAGCAACACCACAGCAGATTCCATTATCGAGTTCCAGAGATACCAACAACTGCCATGATCCCAGGATCCTTTGAGGTTTTGGGCCAGCCAGAAAAACACTTATCCAAACCTCTTCCAACTGTCCCTACAGTTTTTCTGTACTCCAGCGTCATCGATGCCGTGTGAGCGGGTGTTCTCCAAAGCTTGAGAACTTGCCTCAAGAAAACGTAACAGACTGAAAGGCAAAACACAGGAAAAACGTATACTTTTAAATAAAAATTGGTAAAAAAAAAAAAATCAGTCCACAAGCATCCTCATTCACAACACGTTAACGTAGATTCACGTTATGATACATGTTCACATTTTTTATTGACTGTATCTAAAGATATCAAAAAGTTTTAGAAATAATGGGCGACACGGTGGCGCAGTGGTTAGCGCTGCCGCCTCACAGCAAGAAGGTCGTGGGTTCGATTCCGGGGCCCGGACCTGTGACCTTTCTGTGTGGAGTTTGCATGTTCTCCCCGTGTCTGCGTGGGTTCTCTCCGGGTTCTCCGGCTTCCCGCTTCCCGGCTTCCCCCCACACTCCAAAAACATGCATGTGAGGTCAATTGAATATTCTAAATTGTCCATAGGTGTGCATGTGAGTGTGAATGGTTGTTTGTCTCTATGTGGCCCTGCGATGAACTGGCGACTTGTCCAGGGTGTACCCTGCCTTCGCCCTAAGACAGCTGGGATAGGCTCCAGCAGACCCCCGTGACCCTGAATTGGAATAAGCGGGTATAGAAGATGAATGAATGAATGAATGATATGAAATAATACAATTTAAAATACAATGACTTAAATTATATTATTGTATGTACTAGGTCATCAAATCAGTGTCAGTTCAGTCTGTCAACTAGGTTGCTTGTAGGGATTTTTAAGGTCCAGCAGGTGTCAGTATTTAGTGACACAGTAACAACACAGTATTAATTCGTTTTGGCAATGTGTCGAAACATTTCATGACGCCTCATATACCCATCACTGCTCTCCAGGTACTCCGACGTCGTCCCACCGTCCAAAAACATGCATGTAAGGTGAATTGTTCGGACGTGTGTATGTAAGTGCGAATGGTTATATGCCCAATCCTGCGATCCTGTCTTTACCATGTCGTATTGTATTTGTGTTGTTTATGTGTGGATGGGGATTGTCAGTTTTGCGTGTATTTCGGTGCATGTGACAATAAAGCATTAATTGATTCATTCTTTCATTCATGTAGCCCTGAGATTAACTGGTGTACACTGCCTTCACCCTATGACAGCTGGGATAGGCTCCAGCAGACCTCCGTGACCCTGAGCTCAGGAGGACACGGGTATTGAAAATAGATGGATGGATGGATTCAAGTTCTGAAGACCAACAGTCGTAGACAATATTAAGGGTTGAGAGCGGTTAAGAGAGACACTTTGCCTGTGTAAGCAAGATTAAAGTTAGTAATGAGGACAATAAAGAAGTAAATTAAAACGTGTAAATGAGTGGTTCAAATGCTGCCACTGCGAAAACAATTAAATACTGACCTCCTGAGGACAGAAAATGAGCTGCAGTTTGCCTCCGTTCTCTTTGGAACCCCCACACACACACACACACACACACACACTCATTGCCAGGAAGTAGTCAGTAATCTGAGAAGTTAATGTTCCTATGCTGAATGAAAGTTTAAAAGTCATTAGGGGTGAAATGTATAGATATGTGTGACCTTCAGAGTCTAAAGAACGGTTCGGAACAAGGGACTTCATTGTGTTAGCAGGAAAATCAACCCCACAGTTGGAATGCCCATAATAGCCTGAATAAGCAGAGAGGAAATTAGATTTTTTTTTTTTTTTTAATTCAAAAAGGAGTGTGTCGCTATCAGGTTGCTGAGATGAGCAGATTAGAGGCTATGGGGTACTGAAATACAGGCCCTAAAAAACCCCAAAACAAAACAAAAAAAAACAAGGAAAAAAACAAAGAATTTAGTATTTGAGTATTCACACTTAAGTAATTAAGTTTTCTTGACCATCGCTGTTGCTTATGTTTTTTTTTACATTTGTAATTGTTACCACATTTATAGCCTAGTTTATTTACATTATTTATTTACACATGCGCCTGTTTGCTTATGTTCATGATGATCTCCCAAAATATGCCTTTTGATGAAAAATGCTCTCCTGCAAAAGGGAAACGATTTTTCAGCCAAAAACCAATTTAGCGGACTAAAATAGTTACTAAAGATGCTTCAAATATTGTAAAATTTAAATGTCCTATTAAAAAGTACATTTTACAATACATTTATTATGCATGCAACTAATTAAAATAATTTTTTTCAGTCATGTGGGTGTGACCATCTTTTTTCTGTTACTCCACCTGTGGTACATTTAGATTATGCTGATGTGGAGTGCCCTGGTTCCCACTAGCGCACCTGTTTTCATGACACATCTGCTCCTGATCATCTTAAAGTCACCTTCACACATTTGGAAGTCTCACAGATCTCTCTCAAATTCTCTCAACTTACTGATTATGTGAAATCAGTCTCTCACCCATGTTTCTCTCTTTAGATCCAGAGTCCTTTATATTCCTTCCCATTTATGAAACATTTAAAAATTTTATTTTCTAATCTCACCTTGCTGTGTGTTGCTTGCTGCTTGGTCTGCTTGGTTGGGGCTCATCCTCACTGATTATCATGACATATTTGTCAAGTAAATATTTTCTGTCATATTTTGTAACACACAAGTTTTCCACATGGCACAAACAAGTTGGCTTAGAGCAAGTGGTTCTGTTCTTGTTTATATAGTGTGTGCTTCTCAAGCACTTACAGTAATTTGTACCACAAAAGGACAAATTGGATTTACTGCAATACAGAATGGATGGATTTGCAAGGTTTTAATGGTGTCGGTTTGAACATTTTATTATTTTTTAACTTATTCATGGTAACTAGACACAGAACCTGTGTCATAAAGAACGCATTCTAAAGCTGTTAGCATTTGTTTAGTTTTTTAATGTGAAAGAAAAACTTTAAATAAAAATACAATCAGCAAGCTTCTGCAGCTTAAACTGTGTCACAAAGTGCAATATATTATACATATACAGTATGTATATATAGTGCAGGCAGGCTCCATGGTGGGCCTAAAGCTGGACTCTGTCAAAGAAGAAATGGAGTAGAGGACACTGTCCACACTCAGGGCAATTATGAACAATGCTGACCATCCATTGTACCCTGCCTTTAACCTGCAGAGGAGCACCTTTAGCAACTCACTGAACTGCGCAACAACAAGATACGCTAAGTTGTTTGTCCCATTAGCCATCAAACTGCATAACTCCCAAAGCACATGGAGGGGGATGGGGGGAGTGGAGAACGAGGAGAACGAGGTGAAGACGAGGAGACACAAGTGTGGTGTCCCTCTCCAATAGGGACTGATTCACTTCTTTTTTTTTAACCTTTTTTCTTTAATCTTTTTTATACATATAATGTCTGCCTTCGTTCTTGGTTTACTACCTCCTGCTGCTATTTACATCCTGTTGTTGTTGTTGTTGTTGTTGTTGTTGTTGTCATGCTTGCTAGCTGTTATGATATATTTCTACTTTTATCTAGCTATTTATTTATAACTCGTTTTTATTATGTGCTGTGTGTGTGATGGGTTCTGTTTGAGCAGCTGGCCACATTTGGATTTCCCTCGGGATAAATAAAGTACGTCAATCAATCAATCAATCAATCAATCAATCAATCAATATTTGAGCGCTGCTATTTAAACAAGTAAAGTACATGTTAATGTACATTTCATTTTTAAAATTGCATCTCAAGCTCTCTGAATACCTTGTCTCCAAACATGTTTGTTAAGCTGAATTACTTTTTTTTCCTGAGCAGGAATGCATACATTTATTGCATATAAAGCTTAAAAAAACCTGTCAGACAGCAAATTTTCTCCTTTTGGTTTTGTATATCATAATTTCAATAGCAATGTGTTTTGATAAATGTGCACAGTCACTAAGTGGTATTGAAATGACACACCATTATATCTCAATGTAACATTGCAGACAGGTCTGGGCAGAATTCCTCTGCTCAGCAGCAGTTACTAGCCTCCTTTGACTGTTTTTCCCCTCCCAGCCACAGAGGGGCGCTGTTGATTTTGTTGCCCTATGCTGTGGTGTCTTTGGAGTGGCTCTGCATCCTCCCTGCCTCAGAGGCCAGGCGCTTGTGGATCTCAGAGGCCAAGGTTAGGAAGGCCCTTCTTTAGCCAGTTTAGCTCCATTGTGTTTTCAGTAATCACCTTTCAGTTGCATTTATATATTTATTTGACAGCACCATCTCTGTTTGGCTCTGCTTTGTTTGACATTTATTAGTTACCACAATATAGTAGAGTTCTTTTTTTTTTTTGAGTTGTAGACGTATGTTGCTTTCATTTTCCCTTCTACAAGTGGCGTTGTAACAAATGTGGGGGCTCAACCGGGAATCCGAACCAGTCTACAAAATGAGGAACTTGGCATGATAACTCAGGGTGAGGAGCTCAGTCACAGTCACTCAGTCGGGAGGAGCTTGGAGTAGAGCCACTGCTCCTCCGCATCGAGGGGCGCCAGCTGAGGTGGCTTAGGCATCTGTTTCGGATGCCTCCTGGATGCCTCCCTGGGGAGGTGTTCTGGGCATGTCCCATCGCGAGGAGGCCTCGAGGAAGACCCAGGACACGCTGGAGGGACTATGTCTTTCAGCTGGCCTGGGAACGCCTCGGAGTCACGCCGGATGAGCTGGAGGAGGTGACAAGGGTCAGGGAAGTCTGGGTGTCTCTGCTGAGGCTGCTGCCCCCGTGACCCGACTCCGGGTATTGCGGCAGAATAAGAAGAAGGCATGATAACTCGACCCTTACAATCTGCAGCTTCACCATCTTTCCATCCATGTCAATGGTCCTGACCTTGAAGTCAACTCCGATAGTGGAGATATAGCTTTCCATGTATGCGTCATCCTAAGGGAGCGTAACATGCAAGTTATTAACAGCAAGTTACAAGATGGTTAAAGTAAAGGTTCTTTGACAAAGTTTTAAGTAGCAGACCGCAAAGCGCAACCAGCAGATAGGATTTCCCGACTCCTGAGTCGCCAGTCAAGAGTACTTTGAACAAATAGTCACTAGGGAATAGACACAAGTACACTGACTAAAGCGCTCCACAACGATTTGACATTCAGTCAGTACATTTACATGCAGAGCTTCATCGGACTAAGCTCATAATTCAGTTTTCTCGTCTAATCAGACTTCTCTCCTTGTCCCAGTTAACCTCTTTCATCGCACAATCACGAAACAACTGGAGCATGATACAACGGCTGTGTAGTGTCCGTATTGGTCTTCAATTTAACAAGTTTTCTCACCGAACAGCTGCAGATGTGCCTCGCCAGCGTCAGTGGATAGGTCAGAATATTACGGTAGAGCTTTTATCCAATCATATTTCAGCTAGCTTGTGTTGCCAGGTGCTGAGAAATCTGCTCTTAGGCCTTCAGAATCAACATTGAAGGCTCTTGTCTGCTCTCAGTGAGGGGACCTCAGTCAGTTGCGATAGGCAATCAGATCTCATCTGCGATGCAGAGGCCTCCTAGAAGGCCTTATGCTGAACGTGAACAACACAAGTACGTGTTCTGTGATTGGATAAGAACCTTGCAGACTGAACTCAACTCGGAGATCCGGCTGCCACCACGGGGAACCCACAAAGGCACGACTGCTGAAGAAGAATATGAAGTTTTAGTTTGACGAATTATCAGCAAATTAAAATGTAATTATCCTGGCGCAATGGTGCAGCAGCTGCGCCAACATGTTTAATTGTTTAATAACTTAACAGTTCAATAGTTTGTTTCATTATCGTCTCATTGCTCTCATATGAATTGGTGACAATGGGCAGTATGATGGACAAGTTTGGACAAGAGTTTAAAACTCACAGAGTGCAGTTTTGGTGGACTTATTAAATATTTTTTAAGTAATCTCTCAAAATCACCTATCGTCTGATTCTCTATGGATTCTTGAGCTGTGGTGTCATATTTAGGGTAATGTGAGGTGGATTACACAAACATTTTGTGTGTGTTTGTGTATTAAGATAGTTTTATAACCATAAATCAGTTGTAGAGGCTAAGCCTACTGCTTGAAGCCCCTGAGAGAATTGCTTGACGAGCATGTGTCCTGTGGAACCAAGGACCAAGACAACACTACTCCCAGTCATAGATGGTCATCCTGATTTATATTTTCCTATCGGTTTTTCTACTTTTCTACCTCATGTGAACCTTGAATTTAAAAAGCAAGATTCACAATGCAATTTGAATTTCGTGTCTGCATCCAAATTTCTTTTCTCTCCCTCACTTCTTTTCTCTCCCTCATTTTTTTCCTGCCACATCATATCGACACCTATATTAATTTCCCTTCCGCCGCTTCTCCTTTTATCTTTACCTCCTTTATGCTCTGATTTTTCCAGAAACAGAGTGGACAAAGTGACACATTTTTTTATTCGTCGCTGATACCCGTGTTTGACCCTGTGGTCACGGGAGCGAGCAGAGAGCAGTGGGGGATTGTGGGATACGCAATGCTTGAGCAGCTGTGCCGCGGGTCAGGGGTCAACCGCCCCTGACGACGACACGTTGCCGTGGCAGAGGCGGCGCCGCAGCGGTTGCCGGGGCAGTGGCAGGCCACACGCTGTTCCTGGTGGAGTGCGGAGGTGGGAAAACTGGGGGAAGGGAAGCGGAGAAAGAAACAAAGAGAATGAGGAACAAACAAAGACATGGTTAAAAAAGCAAAAGGCGAATGGTGGGAAAAAAGAAAGACGACGCTGATGTATTGTGTTGCAGATACATCCTCTCATCTTAGCATGCTAACAGTGACCGGCACACCTTTTTATGTGCTTGTTTGTGTGGCTTCAAGTGTGATAATGAGAGATTTCAGCACTTACTGTACATCCATCTTCCCACTGAGGGAGGTATTCGTGTTTTGTAAAAAAAAATAAAAATAATAATAGTAAAAATAATAATTAGATAGTTTGCTAAATTTGCTAAATTTTGTCTCTGTGCCATGTCCATGTGTGTCAATAGATCCACCCTCCCCTTTAAAGGTCCAGTGTGTGAAATTTTTAAGGAAGCCCATCTGACAGCACATTTCATATTTAACGCACTGTCCAACGGGATCTGTTAAAAAATGGCTGCGCAAGATGACAGCTAACTGGAAGCAAGATGCTTTTTGCTCTCTTTATATTGTTATATACAGTCAGGTCCATAATTATTGGGACATCGACACAATTCTGATCTTTTTGTCTCTAAACATGACCACAATGGATTTGAAATTAAACAAATAAGAAGTGCAGACTTTCAGCTTTAATTTGAGGGTACTTCCATCCAAATCAGGTGAACGGTGTAGGAATTACAACAGTTTGTACATGTGCCTCCCACTTTTTATGGGACCAAAAGTAATGGGACAAATTAACAATCATAAAGGAAACTTTCACTTTTTAATACTTGGTTGCAAATCCTTTGCAGCCAATTACAGCTTAAAGTCTAGAATGCAAAGACATCACCAGACGCAAGGTTTCATTCCTGGTAACGCTCTGCCAGGCCTCTACTGAAACTTCTTCATCTTCAGTTCCTGCTTGTTCTTTGGGCATTTTCCCTTCAGTTTTGTTCTCAGCTAGTGAAATGCATGCATGAAGTGCCATCCAATGAGTTCTGAAGTATTTGGCTGAATATGAGCAAATAATATTGTCCGAAACACTTCAGAATTCATCCAGCTGCTTCTGTCAGTACTGTCCAGGAGGTAGGCGTGTGTTTGTCAAAGTCAACAATCAAGAGAAGACTTCATCAGAGTGAATACAGAGGCTTCACCACAAGATGTAAACCATTGGCGAGCCTCAAAAATAGGAAGGCTAGATTAGAGCTTGCCAAACAACATCTAAAAAAGCCTTTACAGTTCTGGAACAACATTCATGGACAGATGAGACAAAGCTCAACTTGTACCAGAGAGATAGGAAGAGAAGAATATGGAGAACGAAGCAAACTGCTCATGATGCAAAACATACCACCTCATCAGTGAAGCATGGTTGTGGTAGTGTCATGGCTATGCATGTATGTATGGCTGCCAATGGAACTGGTTCTCTTGTATTCATTGATGGCGTGACTGCTGACAAAAGCAGCAGGACAAATTCTGAAGTGTTTCGGGTAATATTTTAAGCTCATATTCAGCCAAATGATTCAGAACTCATCGGACGGCGCTTCATAGTGCAGATGGACAATGACCCAAAGCATAAGCAAGGCACATATATACAAACGTTTGTAATTCCCACACCATTCACCTGATTTGGATGTAAATACCCTTAAATTAAAGCTAAAATTCTGCAGTTAAAGCACATCGTGTTCATTTCATTAAGTTTTTTTCAATATAAAAATCATAAATCAAGCCAAATTTTACACCCTGGACCTTTAAAGCTGTGCCCTCTTACCATTAAGGATGAAATGTTGAACTGATCACTTCACATCACTCCTGTGGAGTCCACTTTCAAAACTGTCTGTCTGCCTCTTCACATGGGACTGCAATAAGGGCCCTGTTGAAACATTAACCTGCTCGGTCAAACGATGAAAAATCTGATGCTGGCAATAAACTGAGCCTTCAAATGTGAAGGGAGCCACAGGCATAAAGTGTCCTGTGTGTTTGTGTGCGTGTAAACACAGGTCATTGGCTGGAGTTAAACCAGTCATTGTTCCCATCAATGTGTATCCCCAGAGACCTGAGGGAGCGGGGATAAATAGGTGCTTTTCACTATTCACCCTTATTTTTACCACGCTCCCCAGCTCTTGTGTGTGTGTGTGTGTGTGCGTTTGTTATTTTCTTAAAGTATGAACATTTTAAGCAACTTCACTTATTTCAACTGCTCTTTGTAAATGTAAAATACAGCACAATAATTCCGAAACAAAAAGATATAAACATTTCTGGTTAAAAGCAAAAAAAAAATATGTTGTCTGTTCTTCCAGTGGTAAATCTTGTCAGACCTTTTCTATCCTCCTTTAACTTTTCCAAACTCAAATATCACATTTCAGAAACACAAAAACAGAGAAAATAATTCCAAGTTTGTGTACAAGGTCTTGCGTGGCTTTGTGTATGTTATATCAGTCTGTTTGTATAGCTGTTGTGGGCTTGTGCATGCATGTTTAATTATTTTATATTATTTATTGTGTGTGTGTGCGTGCGTATGTGTGTGTTTGCAGATATTGCTGATGCCATTTGCTAAAGATTTATATGGAGTCATTTTTCTTTGTCTTCATGTGTACTGTGTGTGTGTGTGTGTGTGTGTGTGTGTGTGTGTGTGTGTGCGTGCGTGTGTGTGTGCACGCGCGCACGTGTGAGTGTGCAAGTATGTGTATTCCGCTCAGGGAACTCCCGTCCCTAAGGCCAATTAGGTGACAGATAATTAACCTCATTGAAAGTGGATATTGAATGAAGGCCTTTTTGCAGACAGTGGGAGCAGGGTTGTGGGGCGCATAAGGGGGGCGGGGACACACAGTCATGTTGTCAACCACTTCTGACAAACAGACTGCTTTCATAATTCAGCAGGGGGAGAGACAAGAGTGCGAGAGAGAAGAGTGGCTATTGTTTAGAATAAAAACAGCAACTAAATAATCATTAATAACATCAAAACCAGCCTTTTTCAAATGGTGGTCAGTTTCACTTTTTCTTTTCTTTTAAAGGGATTTTAGAATAACTAATAACTTCACGTGTGTGTGTGTGTGTGTGTGTGTGTGTGTGCACAATGATCCACCACACACAAACATTCCTTCTCGCAGAAAAAGATCCCCTCTTGTGAAATTAAATTACTTCCCTGAGCTGTGTAGTTCATTGAGAATCGATCCTGGAATTCGGCTGGACTTTCCCCAAATTCACATTGGCTTCATTTTCGCCTTCACATTTGCCCCTTAATGTTAAAACCACATTGTTTACACACAAAACAGTCATTGTGGATTTGTTATCCATAACATTCATCCTTAATCTAATGACTCAATCTTAAATTACCGGTATGTTACATAACACTGATATAATAATAGCAAGAATCCCCACCAAACACTGTACAGTGTGGTTACAATATCCTGCGTAGTATGCATTTATAGTGCTGTGCTACACACTGTGATTCCTTGACTTTGGGATTTTTGTTCATAATTACCGTTCTGGGTGGCATGTACAGTGTGCCCATAGTGACAGAACACTTTGCACTGATTTAATGTGCTGAATTTTTACTTCTTATTTACTTTTTTACTTCTTCTTCTTCTTTTACTATTCCTACTCGTTATTTCTTCTTGTGGCTTCTTGGTGTGTCTTTAATAGCTTTCCCCTCCACAAATAAGTGAATATTGATACACGTGTCTTTGTGGTTGTGTCGGTAAAGTGTCTGGCATCTTTCTAGGAGTTTCCTCACTTCCTCATGGGGTGCTGTCTCTCTCTCTCTCTCTCTCTCACTATCTCCCAGTCTCTCTCTCTCCCTCTCTCTGTCTTTTTCTCTCTCTCTCTTACACTCTCTGTGTCTCACTTTTTTTTCAGTGACAGCTGCCCTGTGCTTTCCCGCTAACAGACCAGCTGTCCACACAAACTGGATTTAAAAAGTGTGTGTGTGTCTTGATAAGGATAACAGGTCTTATTTTGTTCGGCCTTGCGTTTACACGAAGGCAGCATTTTCACTGAAACCGCACAGACCGAAACCGCACATTTTCTGAAATGCTCACTAGGGTGGATAAGTTTGAAAACGCTACCCTGACCGGCTTCATGTAAACGCAGAAGTCAATATTTTTTGGAAACGCTAATGTCACAGCTCTAACCCCAACCCCGGCCTTGCAACCTGAGTCGCCCGTGAGGAAAAGAGGACCACTCACAAAAACCAGCAACGCACTTGTGACCATGGCCGTAACTAGCGATGAGGTACCCAAGGTAAATACCTCGGTAACTATTTCCTGGACTTCTTTTTTTTTTTTTTTTTTTAATGAAAATATACATTTTACAAAAAAATATGAAAATCTAATTCATAGAAAGATCAAAAACTGTATTAACCGTTACAGCCGACAATCAGGAGTTGTGTTTCTGTATAAAAAAATAATAATAAAATAAACCGAGTTGTGTTTCTACTAGGGCTGGGCAACGATTAAAAGTTTTAATCGCAATGAATCGCATGATTTCCCTGATTAATCACGATTAATCACACTGTAGACGCAAAATCCAATAATCTACAAAAAATCCTTCATCCCCTCTGCAATAACTGTTCTGAATAGGAAAAAATAACCCACTCTTTATTATTTTTATCTGTGTGAATGTGCTTGAGTGGTTTTCTTTTTAAGCTGTCGAAGACAAATTTCTATTTTTTTGTTTTTTTCTTACTGAAAACAGACAGTAAAGTTTTATCTATCTATCTATCTATCTATCAATCTATCAATCTATCTATCTAATGAATTTAAAAGAAGTGTATAGTGCACTTTTATTTTAATGTTCTACCATATGAACAAAGTCTTTTCTTTTCTGGTTCCGCAGAAGCCAGCAACACACTTTTACAAAATAAAAGCACGTATTGCGGCTAACTGACGATCGATAAATAAATAAGCCGCGTTGGGCTAAACGAAGGAGTAATTGTTGATGCGCATGCAAAAATAATCCAATCTTGCTTCGAGGTTCTTTTTTATTTATTTTATTCTTTATCACAATGACCTCCGACGCTCACCCCACCACACCAAGCCATCCGAGGCGCACAGGTGAATGTCATTAAATAGCGTTGTCGCTACACCCCACAGTGACACACACACCCACTACCCCAGTGTTAAAAGAAGTGCGCTCACAAATATAAACATTAGAAACTCACGGCTAGGAATGGGCGATATGGACTAAAAGTTTTATCACAATAATTTCTGGCATTTATTGCGATAACGATAAAAGTGACGATAAAAAATATAAAACAATTCAACTCCATGTTTTGGGATTATTTTTTTTTAAACTGCATATATTTGAAACCGCACTCGGAAAAATGAATAAATAAATAAATAAATAAATAAATAACTCGCTAAAAACAAGCGCCACAGAGAACAGAAAGAAAGATCGCTCTTGAAAAAGACGGTGTGGAGTTCAACGTCTGCTTCGAGTAACTTTAGAACACAAAGCCTGAAAAGGTCCATGCTAAAATTGACTCGGCGTTGTGCCAGTAAAAGTTCGCGAACATTTTTGCGTTTCCTGCCTCAACATCCCGGTCTGCCGACCCAAAAGAAAATAAATAAAAAGTTAAACAGGATGTTTAAAAATCGTTTCCGTGGTGTTTATTTTCACTTTGCACACAATCCACGATCGATTCTTGAGCACAGTGGGCACACTATCAGCCCCGCGCTTGTTATTGTGCGACACTTGCCAGCAGTAAGTGCGTTGCCCACGTAATTACGTCATCAACACGAGTTTATCGTTCTTACCGCGAGATGACATATTCTTACCGCAGTGAATTTTATGACTATATAACGCAAACGCCGATATATCGCCCATCCCTACTCACGGCTCCTACAGCATTTGAGCAACATGCGTTAATGCGCAATAAAATAATTGTAGGCGTTTATAAATAAATGAGTTAACGAGATAATAACACGTTAACTTGCCCAGCCCTAGTTTCTACATATGAGGTCACGTAACTTTTAGCCATACACGTCACGCCACAGCGCGTCACTTGTACCGGGACTGACTGGACATGTTTTGGTTTTGGGGTGAAGAAGAAGAAAAGACAGGAAGAGAAAAATACGCGGGTGCTGAGACCTAAATTAATGGTAAGGAACAAACACATTCGCCAGTTCGTGCATCTGTCATGATAACAGATAGATAGATTTATTATTAACAAACTCAAGGTCCAATTCACAAGATGAAAAAAGAAGGCATACAGACAAACAAGCAACCAATAAAAAATATATATAAGAGAAAAAAACAAACAAACAACAAAAACAAAGGATACAGCACAGGGTCGTCTCGCAACCCCCATTTAAAAGCACTTATACCAGTGCTAACGTAGTGAGCTAGTGAGATGTAATGTTACTGCACATTTTTCTCTTATATCCACGCTACAACAATCTCTGGTGCTCTAGTTTTTTTTTTTTTTCTTTTGACACTTTAGTTCAGGCTTCATTCCTCCTCCCTAGCTGTGATTACTTGGCAATGTGAAAAGCCACTTGGCATATTTATTTGCAGCCAGGGTTCTGAAGAACTTTCTTTGCATTTTAAAAAATGTGTTGGCAAAAAACTGATTGGAACGTTACATCATGCGTAGAAGAAATGTTATGTCTACATACTTTTCAATAAAGCATTCAGGGTTTTAAAATCTGCCTACCTGCCAACTGCTCAGATGTGTGACAGCAATATATAAATAGTCTTCTTAACATTTGATAGCAAGACTCTCTATTGTTAAGGATAACTTTAAAGAAAGCCTTAAGTGGCCAATGTGAAATTGTCCCAATAGTCAATTTGTACTGTGGTAGAAAATATTGCTGGTCATTCTCAACTAGCATTAAACAAAATTATTAATAAACCAGACTAATTTCAAACGTGGGAACTGTTAACTATAATCCATCTAGCCTTCCAAAAGGTAGTACTGTGAAGATTAGACAGCCGTTGTAAATAAGAATTTGTTCCCAAATGCTTTGCACACTTGCATGGTTTGTACTGTAGTGAATTCTTCAGGTGGATCCGAGATATGTAGATGTTGGAGGAGTCTCCGTTGACACAGACTTGGTTGTATAAAAACAGGTTTATTACAAAGAAGTCAGAAAAAAACAGGCACCATGGTAGCCTGGGGATGTCTCGTGGTCAGATGTGAACAACTCCAATGATTTAATGATAACATCACCTTTTAATGTAATACAAAGAAGCGGAAACGGCTGTGAAAAGTGGAGTATACAGCTTATGGAAAGCTACTCGTCACCCCGAGAGGGTCCTTCATGGAGTAAACAGGCCACACCAGGCCTGGTGTAGGTACTAGATCCTTTAATCGTTTCCAGCATCTAATAGTAATAATGATAATAATAATAATAATAATAATAATAATAATAATAATAATAATAATAATAATAGATTTTATTTATAAAATTGTGTTACTTTTAGAGCAAGCCTGCAGGCGACATTTGTGACCCCTCGATATGACTATTGAAATCGCAAACACAGAGAAAGAACAAATATAACACACAGTCAATTCACGAAGCACAACACAAAATCCATCCATTCAAAATCAGTCGACTTAATCGAGCACATCAAAACAATGTCCCAATATGAAAACACAGTGACATAAATAGTACTGTAGAATGAATGTAAGAGTGTGACCTCTGTTGCAATTATGTTGGCTTGAAGTTGTGAGTCTGACGGGACTGTTGGCCAAAACCGTGAGCATGATCTCTTTCTCTTGTTCTGATGTGAATATAGGCATGTCTTTCATGGCCCTTAACCAAAAATACATGATGCACAAAATAAATTAACTGTTGATTTCTTCACTATTAATCAGAAATAAAATTTTACCTATTTTCTCAAAATGCCGTAATGAGAGATGCCATTGTAAATCTGCTAAGATTTGGTTGAACTCTTAATCCAACCTCCCTCAGCGTCAAATCACGAAATGGTCAACTACACTTAAACTACACCAAATTTCATTTGTCAACAATTCAACAATTGTGTTTGCAAATCTATTGGCTGTGCTTAAACTGACTGGCTCATGACTGTGCTGATTTGTCAACCAGTGCTTTGGACTTGCGCGGAAGTGACATTATGATCTGTGTTTGTATCTAACATGTTTTGTGTGTCTTGTAAACTGCTGTGTGTATTGTTTTGCCAAAAGTGCGAGGCCTGGATTGTGTTTAAAGTCAGGGGGAGATCTGGCCCTGTGTTTTTTTGTTTTTCTCCTTAGGCAGGCATGGGCAAACCCTTTGACTGGTGGGACACAATGGGTTCTAAAATGTGACAGAGGGGGCCGAAGCAGGAGCAGATGGATGGAGTGTTTTGGTGACCCACCTCATAGAAGAAAAAAATATATCATAGGTTATGGAGAACAAATATGTGCTTTAATGTCAATTGACAATGGAAAAAAACAGTTGCAACAAAATATCTGTCTTTGAATCCCCATGGTATTTAGCTCTTAATTGAAATCACTCTTAAAACACTGAAATGGATGAAATACATCTATATTTTGACTTACTGACTATTAATATCATTTCTTGAAAAGCTTAACAGGCTGCATATGGCCCCCGGGCCATAGTTTGTCCATGCCTGGTTTACGGCATTAATCATTGTGTTTTTCTTATATGTTCACGCAAAAAAATACAACACAAAAAATCCCGAGTCTGTTGCGGCACAACCCCCGACAAAAGCTCTCAGTAGAGGAACGCAGTACATGTCAGCAGTAAACCACATCCAGAACCCTGGCTCTACTGTCTAACTGACGGCAGCTGCGTTCGTTAAGCCCTCGCCCGCTCAAACATTACCACACAGCCAACCGCACGCACACAGACGTATCTCACACACACACACACACACACACACACACACACACACACACGAGCAGACGGAGGACTTGTAACCACCAGTTGTCGCTCGTTAACTGCTCAGATTATCGATGTGAGGCAACAAATGTGGTCTGAGCAACTTATTCCCTTATCTCACAACATGTATTTCCATGTGGCGGCAGTCCATGTGTCTGCGCAGCGTACGTTGTTGTTTGTTTTCATGTCGGCCATCAAGTTTTACGACTGTGACAGACCACCCCCAAAACGCACACACACACACACACACACCTCTGTTGGCCCTCTTTCTGTTCCTGTAGTAATTATGTCACCATGTGTTTGGTCTGCAGCCCCGTTGACAGGGAACACGTGTCATTGTGCACAAAGACTCGCAAATGCCCCGTCCTGTAAACAGGTAGACGTGTGTCTGTGTCAGGGGCAGGAGGTTTTGTGTGTGTGTGTGTGTGTGTGTGTGTGTGTGTGTGTGTGTGTGTAAAATAATCCCATTTTTTCAGCAAAAAAATAATCCCATTTGGAAAAACTCACACTGACTCTAAGCCAATTTAATAGTCAAAACCGCACAAAATAGAGTGTGATATTTATATGTAATGTTTAAAATTCTAGTGTTCAGGTGAACCAGTCTTGTTTTTTTTAACACAGTACGTTCCCATAAAGCCTTTGAGACTATGGTGTTAAATGAAATTTGAATCAGCTTCTTCTGCTTCAAATTGAGGTTGTCAAACTCACTTGAGGTAGATTTTTTCTTTATGAACAAAACGTATGGAAATTGTTTTTCTGAATGAATTCAATCTCTAACTTTACATGATTGGCAAAGTGCTCTTTGCTCACCGTCAGGGTGGCCGCAGAGCGTAGGCGAGCATAGCCTCTTGGCTAATCAGTCTGCAACAAAAAAAAAGGAAATCTGGAAAATCGGCCAGTCACTACGACAAAAACAGCTTGTTATCTCACTGGATGTGCCTGGAGAGATCAGAGGATCTCTTCCTCTTCTTCCATTACCTTCTATATATTTTTTTTTTAACACATCCTTTTTATATAATTTTTAAAACTAATTAAATAGTAATAAGTTTGCTTAAAAAGAATGCACATTTTCTAAGTCCTAGTCCTCATTTTGATTAAAAAAAAAGAAGAAGAAGAAAACACTCACAGACACACATGCAGTACATTCACAGTTGGTCTACAGCTGGAGTGGGCAAACCTTTTGACTGGTAGGCCACGATCGGTCCTAAAATTTGACAGAGGGGCTGGAGCAGAAGCAGATGGATGGAATGTTTTGGTGACCCATCTCATAGGAGGAAAAAATATCATGGGGCATGTAGAAAATGTGCTTTATCGTCTATTGAAAATTAACAAAAGCATTACAACAAAATCTTTTTCTTTGAAGCAACACGGTATTAAGCTCTTTATTTGAACGACTCTTAAAACACTGAAAAAATGAATGAAATACAGCTATTGTATTAATTACCTACTATTAATAGAATTTCTTCAAGTTTGGCAGGCTGGATTAAAAAGCTTAACGGGCCACATATGGTCTTAGTTTGCCCATGCATAGTCGACAGCCCACATTTGGTATCTGGTTTGGATGCAAATTCATACAAGAAACAGAGCTGCCACCAAAAGCTATCCCTCAAATCTCCTGTCTCTCCAGAAATAATTTAATCTGTAAAGCAAAGCTGTTTCCTCCTCTGAAGTGCATGACTGGAGAGGTTTATTAAATGTATACAGCAGTACAGTATGTGAGTATGAATTAGTCTGTGATTTTGGGGGTGAGGGAGGAGATGGTTGGTATAGTATATACTGAAAAAATATCCATTTTGTCAGACTGTTCAATCGTGTTCATTTTTGAACATGAACAATAAAGCAACGTCCAGCATTTAATCACATCAGTTTTGTTTGCATTTTTTTTTTTTTACTTTTGATCAAAAGTCCAAGCATTGCATTTGACATTTACCTGATATGATGTTGCTGATTTCCTGTGTGGATCCATGTCGTCTATGTACTTGTACTGTACTTTGTACTGTATCTATGATTGCAATGTAGTGGAATCAGACAGATTTGACTAGAATGGATTCTATTCACTCCAGAGCTTCACTCTGTAATGAAAGAAATCAATATGAATAGAAACCATTCTTTTGATTTTGACAGTTTCTTTTTAGCAGTCACATCAAGTCACATCAATTTCTTGGTTTAAAATTCTGATCATCGAGTGACTGTGATTCGCACAAAATATTTGCCTCAATATTCTGACCTTGACAGCAAAAACAACATGTAAAATAATTGAGCAACAAGGCTTCAGATGCGTCAGTACGACGAAAACACACTCGTGGTGAGCAAGATGAGCCAAAAATCATCTATACATTCACAGGATAATACATAACCTGGGTTGTCTGAGCAACCTGAATTCTTGGTATGCATTTACTGTCTGACAGTGACTGCACTTCATAAGGATTAATGGGGTCGCCAAGGGGGGCCAGTTTAAAAAACAGAACCACAGACAATGGTAGCGGAGAGTAAACTGTTTAGAGGGCTACGCATGAAAACACGGCTGGTTGGTATTGTACAAAAAGAGGGCGTGGATTCCTGAGGGTATTAATGTTTGTTATGGTAATGACTTAGTTAGATATGGTTGGGTGAATGCGTCCAGAAAAAACATTCACTTCTCAGGGATGCGCCTCATTATGTTGTTGATGACCTGAAGTTCGAAGAAGAAGAAGAAGAGAGTGACTGTGGTCAACCCTCTCCAACGGATTGACTTGAGATATTTAGGTGTTCTGAACTACCCCTTGACGTGCACAAAACAAACAATTTGCATCGCGTTGTCGGTGAAAGTTCTTACCCTCACGCTTGGATGGGGTTGTGCAGAGGAAAAAAAGGAAGAGAGACAACAAGGCTGTATTGGAAAATATAAAAGTATGAGGACTTTCGACCCCCTTGACCTCCCATGTTGCAGCTCCAGAGTGAAGATTCCATAAATCCCAGCCTAGTTCTGCATCGTATACTGAAGGGAACCATTGTTGTTGTTTTTGCGCAACAAAGTGAAGTTCAACTACAAAATTAGAATTTTAGGACACATTGTATTTTATAAATTTCTGCCAACACTTAAATTTTCACATCGACAAAACAAAACGTTTTTAATCACATTGTGATTATAACGATTTGTATTTATTTTATCACACAGCATCTTAGGCTCTTGCATCGCCATGGTCACACCTGCCTTGACAACAGAAATGTTTTGGCTTCTTCTGTGAAGAAACTTGACTGTGTGACATTGATAATGGAATGAACAAATTCCTTTTTTGGAAGAAAAATGACCAATTAAGGATCATAAAGAGAAATATTAAGCCATTATAAGGTGAAAAATCTCCTTATAATGGCTCGATCGTATGGTTTATAGAGTGCAATGGTGACTTTGTAGCTATCCCATCTGTTTTATAGATATTTTATATGCAAATTTATCAAAAACCCCTGGAATCTCTGTGTTCCAGTAATTCTAGTAAAAACTGGGATATAAGTAAAATGATTAGGTAAAAGGTGGCACACAACAAACCCTCCAACACAACACAGCTAAATCAATCTTTTTGTTGGAGGTTAGACACAACTGTTCCTGTTTGGCTCCTCATCACCACAACCCATTTGATTCCATTAGCCAACCAAAAGGTGCTCATTTACCAGTGGACCACTAAGAGGGGTTAATAAACCAGAAAGAAAACATTTAGTTAAGCTTCACATATACTTCCAAAGATATGTATTCTGCTCTTAACTGAGCATGAAAAACAAATACAAAGATAAGAATCAGTGCTGCCTTCAAAATTTTCTTCAAGATCATGGAACCAATGTCTTTCTGCCTGGTGGAGACAAACTTTCTCAAAGAAAAACTCAAAGAAAAACCATCATGAAATGTGTTATGTGTTATTTGTAACCAGCAAACGTTTGTAAGCAGAATTTGATGATGTAAAGGATGGTCCCCATTCTTGGGTCAAGTTAGAGCATGTTGACTTGCTTTTATTAAATTTAGCTTAAAAATGTTATCAAATCTGATAATCAGCCTTAGGCCGGAAACTCCAACAGTGGGGACTTCAAGGTCTGTCTCTAAAGAACATGACGTGTTTTGTGATGAACTCAAAACTTAAGGAGTAAACAGCGTTTTTGTCCCTAGTGCATGCATTTGAATGTACTTTTTCTCCTCAATGATGAATTGTACTCAATGTCTTCAAAATCCATGTCTAGTTCACAGTATGTCAGTACTGACATCAATTAAAAACAACAGGGATTCACCACTGTAATACCAAAAATAAGTTTGGTATTACAAAGTTCACAAGTAGATAGATAGATTTTGATTAATTCCCTTTCATGCTCCCTTAAACCTTGCATTCTTGCCTCTCAGTTCAACTCTCCGGGCCAGATCCACAAAGCAATTGTCCGGCTTTTGCGCCAGAAAATCTGTGTAAATAGCACCAAAAACTGTGATTCCGATCCACAGAGGGGACACAAACGTAAAAATCGGCAGAAAATGCGCCGAGGCACAGGTAGCGGCAAGGCTGCGCCAAACTCATTTGAATGTATTTAAATGAGTCATTACGCGCAAAAGGACACCCCCTTCTTTGCAGCCGCAATCTCGCCGCAAAACACACCGCATTTTACCGCTGCGCACCCTTCTTTGAGGATCTGCCCCTCAGTGATGTAATTTTACTCACCTTAGCAGTTGAGGGTTCATGGGGTGCAGACTCTCACACACACAGAGACCCATGGAAATGACAGTCCGTGTTAAAATAACATGAGTGCAGCTGTTGAGTCTGATTTAGCACCAAACAACACCTCTTACACTCTCAGACCCGGGGTGTGTGTGTGTGTGTGTGTGTGTGTGTGTAGCTTCATGCTATATTAGAAGACTGGGCTGTCTGGAGTGAACAAGGTCCAGTTTGTCTCTCACACACACAAGCACCTTCGCAACCATCCACCAGTTGTGGCAGTTGACAGTTTGGTATTGGAGGTTTAGTGTGTGTGTGTGTGTGTGTGTGTGTGTTCGTCTGTTGGCATGACCGTTAAGGACATTAGTTCTAAACATTTGAGTTTCTGAAAAGCATTGTCACCATTTGTTGTTGAGACACGTGTCCCTGTTTCATCTTTATTAACCCGTATTTCATTTTTACGCACCTCTGCAGGTTTCTACTCTCACAGGGCTTCAGAAGCTCACATACAGTGTGTTTTTTTGAATAGTTTTACCAACTAGCTCCACAAATACGAAAGGAAACGTATTTAGGGATTTGACCTTTCACCTCCTAGATATTTTAATGGGGGATCACACCCTTTAAAAAGTTTCTGATGACAGTTTCCTTGAATCAACTCATGGACATCAACATTCAACCTGGTTTGTTATATCAGCATGTTCTGTCCTTCTGGTTAAGTTTTAACTGTCTGATGCCGCTTTCCCACTGAAATTAAGGGGTTGACACTGTGTTTTCTCAACACGGGTCGACTCTCTATCAATTGGCATTTGGCCCCTTTCCCACTGACCAAAACCAACGGGGTCTGACGACTGCCGGTGTTGTTCACGCCAGACTTAAAGCAGTGCGCACCTCCGCGGCCAGAAAATCTGTGTAAATAGTGCCAAAAACACCGTGCAGCTATCGTTTCTGCGTCTTGTCTATTTTGTGCACGAGCCGCAAGTGAAAAAGCCAGAGGACAATGAACAGTTTTCGAGCGCTGATGGAACATAATCAAACACCTTTGCTTCGGTAGGTGATAAACGCAGCAACTGGCGCGATCTTACGCCATTACGTGCGGCAGGTAAAAGATGTGATGTTGACGCGGGTCTCCCTTTCCCACTGCAAGCCAATCGGAGCCGATTTCAAGCTGGATTGCTTGCCGGGTTGTTTTTGATGCGTTTCGATACGAGTCAGTGAGCCTTTCACACTGCCACCAAATGCCGATTCATAGCTGGTCTACATTAGGTTATTTGACCAGTGGGAAAGGAGCTTGAGTCAAATTATGTTAAGTGTGTGATAATTTGCAAATCCCAGTGTGTTATAGACCTGTACCAAGTCACAATCAACATCAATACTTGACATGATGTTTAGAAAGATGTTATATTTAAATGTCTATTTCACCATTTTCTGCAGTTACTTAGGTAAATCTTTGATAAGTCCTTGGTCAAGACTGCATTATTTTCCATGTCAACTGTGATTGTGACTGATCCTTTGAGATCTGTAGCAATGGTGACATCAAATTTTTGAATATTTGATTAATTCCAACATAACTGTAAAGGCAGAATTGGTCTTTATAACTTGGCAGGATCTTCCTGAATGATGTTCCTGAATGCTGATCTCACCTGTGATAATGTGAGTTCTTGTGAATTGTGTCATAATTTTAATAGTATTTTAAATGTTTTTCACTTGAAACTCAACTTGATGGCATTCCAAAAAACAATTCAAGAAATAAAATCGAAATGTTCTTCTCTTGAAACTGCAAGCAAATGGATTCTTAAAACCATATGTTAAGGTTTCTTTATGTTTCTTTATTCAAGAAAAAAAGACCCTAGTTCCAGTGTAGGTCATCTTTTCATTATTCTCATGGACTGAATGGGATTGGTTTAGATTGTATGTCCGGCTGTTTTTAAGGAGATTTCCAAACTATGTGGAAAAAATAACATATGGATTATGTTACCATAGATTTAATGAAAGGAAGTCCTTATTAACCAGATGTCCTGAGGGCTTGCTGGTCACTCGGCTGTTGCATCATTGTGAGCAGCTGGCACAAAATAGCCTCTGTACGTGTGTGTGTGTGTGTGTGTGTGTGTGTGTGTGTGTGTGTGTGTGTGTGTGTGTGTGTGTGTGAGTGTGTAGCACGCTGCCAGATTCCAGGAAACAGGAAACTGACTGGCGGGAAAATTATAGCAGTGGGGGGTCCAGTCTTTTGTCAGAACATAATCCACTGGACACTCTTGACACTCTGATCACCCACCCTCCGTCCCACCAAGTCCTCCCCCTCCTCATCAAGGAAAACCTTTTTGGGGGAGGGTTTTTTTTGTCAAGAAACAATGCAGGTTGTTGCTCAGCTCCTCCAGAGTACATGAAACTGTGGGGATAAGGTTATTCTCTGTCGCTTTTAGGGTAGCAAAAGATGGTGTAGATTCAAACCTTTGGCGTTCCTGTTAGCTTTGAGTGTTTTTGCAAGCACTTAAAGTGGTGAATCATGGAAGTTCAATGACCCTTCTTTCATTCATTCGGTTTGTGTGGGCTTTCTGGTGATGTCATGGCCTTATGCGGGATAATGTTGTGCCATAAGACAAGGTACATGTGACTGTTCATTTCATCTGAAAAAAACACCCTCTCTTTAGTCCCCATTATTTAAATAAGACACACTGAAGTCAAAACGCAATCACATTTCTAACAGTCAAAATGTTGGACGGATCTTCAATTGTCATATGTTGTAATTTCTGCGAAGTTACCTGCCATCTAAAATCAAAGTGTGGGATTGTGATGATCTAATAAACTATCCCAACCATGAAGGATCAGCATCTCTGCAGACATTTGCTGTTGACTTACACTTGTGCCACTGTTAATAGCTATTTATTTCATCCATCCACCACTTCTCCTGCACTTTGGGTCTTAGAAGTATTTCAGCCTGTTGGAGCTGGTTAGGGCAAAGGGTAGGTCTCACCAAAGACAAGTCATCCACACTCTGTCTACAGCCAATTTAGAGTTTAGCAAGTTTACTGAAAAGCAACAACGCTGCATCACTGTGTCGCCAAAGTCTTTGTTCTGGAGACAAAATTAGAACGCTAGAAATGTAAAATGTGCAGAAAGCGTTAAGAAGACAGATTTAAATTGACTTTTTGGCAAGGTGCGACTTCTGTGTCACTGCTTGTGTGGTGATTTTAAGCAGCTTTTTTTAAAATTTGTTTTATGTGTTTTTATGCAGTTTTTTAAGAATATTCAGGCTATCTTGCACAACTTGTGCCTGTGTAAGCGACCGTGCAGAGTTTGTTGTGTGCCGTTGGAGGCTGTCTGAAGCACTAGTTTCAGCTAGTTAGCACTAGTTCCAAATCACCGAATGATGGATCCAGGTGCAAGAACAACATTATCCTGTGGATAATGTTGTTCTTGTTGTTCTTACGGTTCTTGCTCTACCGTATGATCTACTTCTTCGGCCTATCAAGTGGATGCAGCCTTCCAGACACACGGCGGACTATATATTTCAGGGATCTGCTTTTGCAATCCGCCCAAGTTGTCTTTCACTGGGAAGCTACCGGAGGCGATACAACCTAAACACACGCCTGATCATTCAGACTCATCACAAATAAAAGGTAAGACGAAGGGGGGAAGAAAAAGGCAGGAGTCAGAGCTAGACTGAAGCAGGGGAAAGTCAAACATCGGACTCTTCCCTCAGTTATTCTAGCCAACATACGCTCACTGACTGACGAACTACAAGCCAACATCAATCACATGTATGAATATTGGACAGCATCAAGCCAAGCATTTACCGAAACGTGGCTAAATGAAAATGACGGTGATGATGCCTCGCACATAGATGGTTTTGACTCTCCAATTAGGCTATATAGAGACTCTGTACTGAAAGAATCGCGGAGGGGACGGGCATCTGCATCTATGTGAACACACACTGGTGCTCATCTGTCGTGGTCAGAGAAGAATTGTGCAACCCGATAATATACTGCTGGCTATCTCCATTCACCAATTTTACCTTCCACAGGAATTTCCACAAATCTTCATCATCCTGGTCTACATCCATCCCAAAGCGAAAGCTTCTGCTGCCACTGAACATGTTATGAACACCATGTCAGAATCAGTTTCTCCAGATGCTCCCAAATTTCATATCGGTGATCTTAACCACTGTTCACTTGATGAAAAACTTAAAGGGTTTGATCAATATATTGGCTGTTCCACATGATTTGGCAAGACATTAGACGAATGCTATGGTTCTATCCCAAATGCATACAGAGCTCCTCTAAAGGCTCTGCCAACCATAACAGCATTTTGCTGGCTCCTGCTTACCTACCTGTCGTCAAGAGATCAGACAAATTTACTTGGAACATCCAACACTGGACTCCAGACAGTATTGACAGACTACAAGGCTGTTTTGAACAGACTGACTGGAATTGTCTACTGTCCTCTAGCAATATTGATGAGCAGGTAGACACAGCCACTGCATACATCTCATTTTGTGTGGACAGTATAATGCCAACTAAAATGGTTACAATATTCCCCAACAACAAACCCTGGGTCACTAAAGAACTAAAACAAGTGCTCAATAAAAAAAAATGATTTTTTTTTTTTTTTTCCACTGGCTCAGAGGAGGAAAAGAAGGAGGTCAATCGGGAGGTTAAGCGCACCATTAAAATAGCCTAGCTGGACTACATAATCAGAGTGGAGGTCTCCTTTACCCAGGGGAATTTTCGCTCTTCCTGGCAGGGCCTGAAGAACATGGCAGCTGTGAACTGCACAACATCCATCTGCAAACCCATACAAGTTTATGGCTGCAACACAAAATCTGTACTCAACGATCTCAACTCATCCTTCTCAGGATTTGAAAAGGACAACAGCACAGAGCTAAAGAACATCATCTCCTCACGCCATCCTGGTGACACTACTCTAACCTTTAGCAGGGAAGAGGTGGTGAGTGCCCTCAGAAGAGCAAAAGTCAACACCGCCACTGGACCTGACAACATCTGTGCGCGGAGCACTGTGCTGAGCAGCTGGGTGAGGTGTTCCGGCAGCTGTTCCTGACCTCCATGAACTGCAGCAGAGTGCCTCGGAAGTGTAAAGATTCTACAGTCATCCCCATCCCAAAGAAGGGTTCCACTAAAGCACTGAATGATTTGAGGCCAGTAGCCCTGACCTCTCTGGTGATTAAGGCAAATGAAAGAATTGTTATAAACTCCATCAAAAAGTCTGCTTAGCCTCTTATGGATTCACTGTACTTTGCCTACAGGGCCGGCGGGGGAGTGGACGATGCCAAGATACTCATCCTGGAGGCCATCCACTAACGTGGAGACCCCCAACACCATCACCAGGCTTCTGTTTGTGGACTTCACTTCTGCAGCCACACATCCTTGCTGAGAAGTTGATGACCCGCTTCAATTTGGATCACCAGGTCATTATGTGGGTTATTGACATTCTAACCAACCGGTCACTAAGGTGTTTGTTAATGGCCCCTACTCTAACATCCTCCACACCTCCACTTGCTCCCTGCACGGCTGTGTCTTATCGCCCCTGCTCTACGTATGGCTGGAAATATTGTCTGTCAGCTTAGGGCAGGATCTCATAAATCTGCTGCTGTGGTTCTGTGGGCTTCTTTGGACCTATTAGATGACCCAGAGGTTTTTGTTCTCTGTAGGAAAAAAAGGACTCCCTTCAGCAGAGAATAAAGATGTTATATCATCTGAACATAATTGGGCTGTTACAAGAGAACGTGTGTCAATCTCCAGTTTGAAGAATTACTTTGAAAGAAACGCTTTTAGGCTGAAAAGCATATTTATAATGTCAACACCAAATAAACGGTTGTATATTATTAGCCATTAGTGTAATTAAAAAAAAGCAGGCAGGATTTAAAAAGGAAAGTAATCTCAGGAAACTAGTGAGGTGCAAAAGAAAGAATCCATTACAGAACAAAACAGTCAAATTGTTTAATCAGCACAAACAATATGAAGTAATATAGAGGAAACACAATTGTTTTAAGTGGAAGCATTAATATCTCTCGAGGGATTTAGTATTGTTGAATGGGCTCACAAATATACCAATGACAATGTGCTCTAAATACCCAACTTATAAAAACACGTTACCATGTGGGGCAAACAATAAAAACAGATTTTGATGGAGATGATTACAAATAAGCTCCAATGCTGTCATTACAGCATCATCAGGACCAACATGAAGAAGGTTGTTAGCTAGTGCTGTCCAGGACTGGTAATATTCTGTCAGCGTCTTCCAATCACAAATTAGAACAATTATATAACTAACAATTATATATATATGTATATGATAACAAATTATGACATATGACTGAGCTTATTTTGATAACCGATTCTGTACAATACAACAAAAACCACAAAAAAGAAAGAAAGACATTGCAAAGGGTTTAGGCTAAAGTGACTTGTAAATACTAAACCCTTTTTCGCACAATGATCCAAAAGGCTTACAAATAAAATAAATTTCATCCACCCAACACAAAACACAATTACACCCACATAGATCATTTGATCAGACAAACAATTTTTAATTGTTCTACCTTTTCTATCCAGAGTAGAAAAAGGGAAACAGAACACGTGTATTTACAATATATTCATACCAGAGAAAGAAAAAGTGTTCAGGTTTAAGTGATGTGGACATCTGATGGCTACAACCTCCAATCTCACCAGTGGCAGTTCAAGAAAAAGTGCCACCATGACAAACAAACATTGCAGGCATCAACAATAGACTGGGACTTTACACACAGTGCACTTGACAGCCTTTTAGGGACACCCTGTGATTGAAATGAACAGGAAGGCCCACATGTATGATAATGGGCATGCTGGGAGGAGGTTAGGATGAATATTAAAAGCATTAACAGGTTTTATGTACATTGCAGATCACATGATGGATAATGGCCAATTTATTCAGTAGCTGCAACAGAGTTTCACAACTCTCTTAGTTTATTTAGTATGTTTTTGGACTGTGGGAGGAAGTCGGAGTACCTGGAGACGTGGAGAGAACGGTTAAAAGGAATATGTATATATAATGCTATACGAGCATTTCCATGGCCACACAGTAACTATCCTCTTATTTAGTCATGACTTTTCTAAGTCTGTATTCGCTTGTGTTCCCTCTTGTCGTCAATCAAAGTGGTCATAACTGAACTCCAGTTATGAACCCAGGGGCAACTATATATTTATGTGATAAAAAAAACAAAAACAAAAATGTTAAATGGTTCTCATGCTGCTGAATGGGTCAGTTCATGCAGTTTTAAATCATTGTAATTAAGCGCTGATGAGGGCAGATCAGCCATGAGGTGCAGTTAGATCATGTGTGCTGGTATTGTCAATAAAGCTTCTCTGTGCTTATATGGGAACATATGGAGGAGCCTCTGGACAATGGAGCTCTTGTTATACTGGCCTCAACAAAGAGGCCAAGACAGGCTAAGGCAGGGGAGACCATGCTGGAGTGTGTGTGTGTGTGTGTGTGTGTGTGTGTGTGTGCGCACACCCGTGTGCCTGTGTGTGTGTGTAGGTCTTTGGATTACTGAATTAATCATTGCCTCCATTTCAAAAAACTGTGTGGCTAATTTTTTCCTGATATTTAAGCTTACCACTTATATGTTTGCTCCTGTTGTTTTTCTGATTCTCATGCAAAACGGCTAAAACAAATCGATTGTCTTTCCACACTGGACTGAAACCAACACGACCAACAAATTATAGCACAGTGAACACATTTTTTGTGACAATGAATTGTCGCCTCGCCTTGTTTACCCTGCAGGGCCCTCTGGAGTTTTTTGAAAGGCACTTCTAAATCAGAGGGATTATTGTTTATCATCACCTTATGAAGATTGTTGTTGGAGCTTTTTTTCTGTTTTTGTGGAGCACTTTGCGTTGCACTTTTGCTGGGAGAGATAAATAAAGTTTAATTTGATTTGAAGATGATCCACTATTTGTGAGGTCTATATCAGTTTATGAATTACTCTTGCCTTGACAAATTTTTTACTTGCTTACTGATCACAGATTACTTCACCCATGTTTATAACTTATAAACTTGTACATAACTTGTACTCAGAATGCAATGATACAGTTTTCTCTACGGTCTGGTATGCAACACAGTTTTGGGCTATGGAAACAGTACGGTTTCGATATCTTAATATAAAGCTACTCTGACTAGCAAGGCAATATTGCATTGTAAAAATAATTAAAAGCACAGATGTAATCAAACCACATACTTTATATTAAAAAAATAATAGAAAGAAAGAAACTTGCACTAATGCACTAAGGATCTAATGTTGATATGTTAGATAAATGCATATGTTATGTAACCTATATGTGCCGTGACGCAGATGCAGCCACAAAAGCGCTGAATGGCAAGCAGCAAATACAAATAGGAAGGAGAAAGATTTACGAGTCTTAGGACTGTAGTTAGAAAGGTTTATAAGGATTTTATTATCTTAGGTTGCTATATTCTACTTTGTTTGCCCAAAGAGAAATACTAGGGTCAATGTGGTAAATAAATGTTATTGTTGTTCATTGTTGTTTCATGCACTTGGCAATTGGAAGTGACATTAGACCATTTAAGGCTGTTTGCAACCACCTTTATGACAAAATAAAAATCTGTGCCAAATTTTATTTGATGACAGCGGGTGCGGGCTGACGCAAGTTGTAATAATTGATGCAGTTGTGTGGGGCAGGCTGGGACAAGTCAAATTATTGATAACTGTGGGCCATCAAAAAGCTGCGCACCACTAGTCTTGGCTCCTGAGTGGATCTACTTGCACAACATGCACGGCTGCACCAAGTTTTGATAAAGTTTCATGACTGGCAGAAATGTACCAAAATACCGTTGTGTGCTGTTAGGTATCGAACCGAACGCAGCGTACTGAACGGTACGGTAAAATACCAAGTACTGTTGAATCCCTAACTTATACATAAACCAAGCTACCGGACTCGCTTTTCTTGGATGCTCCTGGGAGGGTAAAAATCACTCAAAACACACTGAACCTCACAGGAAACTCCAACAAGATAATATTTCCTGCCGCCAGATACTGTTGCTGACTTTGTTTGAGATGCTGGAACCCCCCAAAAAGAACTTTGTTTATCCACTTTCCCATTTAAATTAGGAGGTTTACTCTGTGTTTTTTGAACACAGGTCGACTCTCAATCAATCGTTATTTGGCACTGACCAAAACCAGCGGGGTCTGACCCCTACTGGAAAGCTGCAAAGCCTCCACTTTCACCACTTTGTGTCTGCTTGTGCATGTCATTGCGCTGAGATCATGTAGATGAAGTGCGACAGAATTCAGGGAGGTAAACAATGGAGAGCAACATGGAAGCGAGTCCGGTGGTGGCCAGTGTTCTATGTTCGGCACTTTTGAATGTAGAGTTGTTCCGCAAAATGGCTGCGGAACGATTGTGTCGTTCACGGCAAACTTGAAGCCGCATTCACCTCCATGGCCGGCTCACGCAGTGCAGTGATCATTTTGGCGTCTGGCCTTTTGGTGCGCAAGCCGCAAGCAAAAAGGCCAGAGGACAATGAACAGTTTTTGAACAGCTTTGCTTCAGTAAGTGATATACGCCGCGACTGGCGCGATATTACGACTTAGCACACATGACGCTCAACGTCATCCTGTGCAGCAGGTAAAAGATGTGATGTTCACGCGGGTCCCCTTTTCCCACTGCAAGCCGATCGGAGTTGTTTTCAACCCGGGTCGCTTGCTGGGTTGTTTGACGCGTTTCGGTGCAGGTCAGTGAGTCTACATTAGGTTTTTTGGCCTGTGGCAAAGGGGCTTATTTGTACCAATAGTTGTAGTGCGTACCATTCTTAGAATCAACAGCATTATGTGATATATTATACAGTTTCATGTATGTTTCGCACATACTTCAGAAAATATCTTATTATAAGTGAAATGTTTAAGAGTATTTAAGACAACCCCCAGCTGTGAATGAAACCCAAGGATCCAGACTCAGCTGAGCATCGTCCCTTTCAGTATTTACTGCTGCTGCTGCTGCTGTTACAGTTTGTTTGCAGGTGTCTGTTTGTTAACAGTACTAAGTCTTGTCCCCCTTTCAAGCCTCGGTAATGTCAAGCAGCAAGCTCGACATCCTTTGTCCCTGCTGTTAACATAGTACAATCCATAAAAGTGAAGAGCGCTGTGTTGCTGTTTAGACCTAGCCTCCCACAACCGCTCCTCCCTCGTCTCCACCCAAACCACTGCCAACTGACGTTTCCTTGCCAAATGTACAATAAAACGGCACCGTGTGCCTTACACGTACCAATTTTTGACAAGATGTACTTCTGATATGAGCTACTTACATCTGAACACTTCTTTCTGATTTGTAATCCAGCTTTAATAATGATGGTTTGTGCTTGTGCAAATTTATTTTTATGTATTTACCATCAGACGCAGACAGGTTGTTTTGTGAAAAAGTAAAAAACAAAATTCTCAATAGAATGTTTTTTTCAATAGCATGTGAGCTGATAGCCGTGTTGACATAAAGTCAAGTTAAACCTCATCTTATGGTAGACTATTATTATTATAATTATTATAATTATTATTATTATTATTGTTATTGTTATTGTTATTATTATTATTATTATCATTATTGTTATTTCTGGGTTGTTGTTGTTTTTTTCTCCCAACTGTGACATTTCCCACATAACACTACACATTGTGTATTAGAGGAAAATACAGAACAACGGCCACCCACGTCCCACAGACAGATACAGGGGTTCTACAAAAACAGCGACAGTTTCTATATCACAAGACCACATCACAACAGAAACAAAGACTTGAACTTGTGAATTTCCTGAATCCTTTGGGGCATCATTCATCTCAACAAATGAGTGTTTAATGACCATGAATGTGACTTTTACTTGGGGAACAGAGTTTGTTAGCCTCAGGGTGCTGTTTGTGTGCTTTAAAATGAAGGCACAGAAAGAAAGGAGGAAAGGAAAGTAGAGACATAACGACAGTGAACCTGTTACCAAGCCAGCCGACCACAAGGAGGAAACCACAACGTATTACAGTTATTTAACCCTGAACACACACACACACACACACACACACACACACACACACACACACACAAAACGGTAACGTATCAGTGAGGCATTGTGATAAGATTTTTTTTTACAGTTTGTCTTAAATTATGTCCCTTAAAGCCACACTCAATGAAAACAAAACCAAAAAGTGTGTAAGCATTGTGGTTATAAAATACAAAATGTAAATTTAAAGACAGGACTGTTATACTATAGAGATACTTCTTCTTCTGTTGTGTCAACGGCTTTTGTCTTGTCTGAGAGGGTTTTCAGCAGCGCTGACTTTCATGAAGATGAAAGTCAGAAGAAAGAAATGTGTACATTAGTTGGGTCAGGGCACAAGTATTCATTAGGTGCAAAAGCATTAGTCAAAGTTTCAGAGTGGACTTCTGTTAAACTAAGCTAATCTGCGCTCCTGAAGGAAAAGTTCATGTAAATAACAACAATATTTTACGGTGGACAGACTTCATATCAGTGCTGTTATGATCAGCGAAGACCCCTATAGGGCTTTATACCGGGGTTAAAAACAATGAATCAGATGTCGACATATATAAACCCAATTCATGGCGGCTGGTCACCCAACTTTCTCATGTCGAACCATCTTTGCCAGGCAACATTAGCATAACACAACACAATGAGCTGGGAGCCACCAAACCCTGTGCTCCAACGGGGTGGAGGAAGGGCCAGGGCCACAGCTGATCCACTTGTCAAGACTTGTTCTTATCTCTCGTAAATTTTCAGGTCACGAATACAATGGGGACAGTGCTCCTCGTGTGGGAACCCCATGAAAGGTAAACGACGGAGTTAATGTAGTACGAGTGGCAGATGGCAACAACGGCACAATTTTCTTCGGCCTTGGAAAGCCTTCCCACTCGCGCAATAAACTGCGTCGCCTTCGTGATGGTGATGGTACGCCCTTTGTCTGTTGTCTTCTCCAGCTTTCTTGAATTTTCAGAGGGCCACTATAGGCCCTTTGAAAATTCAGAGTATCTTCATCCATGACATAATCTTTCCTCTGAGACCCTTTTTCCCGCATAGCATCTCCGATGGAATGTTCAAGGACTGGGGCTCCTCTGATTGAGCACGAGGTGTGGTGCAGTTTGACTGAACAACAGGGCAATGCATTGATAGGCCTCTTGCTGCTATTTTTTTTCCTCACCAGCCACAGTTGGGCTGCGTGGAAAGTCGAAAAATATTTCTTTCAGATGCCCAAAGACGCCATGTTAGTGTTTCAAAAGATATCAAACTATTGCAAGCAACTTTTACTTTTACGCATTTTTAACCTTTATTCATTCTTATTGGTCATTTTTATTGAGGTTGTTTACAAAGAAAACCTGTTGTACTTAGACAGAGAACTATGCTTTTTTTATGTAAGTTTATACTTAGACAAAAAGTAATGAGCTGGCATCCTTGTGCCCTTATCACGTTTGTACAAAACTGGACTTCTGACTGCTCGGCAGGAAGTGTAACTTTAAAAACTACAGAAAACTCGTGCACACAGCAATCTTTTGTTGCTTTGTGTGTAAACTTAGTTCCCACACCACCAGTTGATCCTAAGAGTCAACTACAACATCTTTTTGGAGTTGTCCGAATGATGCCATTGTTATTACGCTCCCTTTCCAAGCCAACTCTGTATCCAGTTCCACGCTAGTGATTCTGTTCACGTGTAGTGTGGTGCGGTGCACAAAACATGGTGTACTGCGCTGGGTAATCCGAATCCCAAATATATAAATTAAAAAAGCAACTTGTGCTGCCAGCAGTTTAAAACACTCTTCCTTAATTCAAATTGTGCTGGCAACAATAAATGTGTTTGCAACAGTTGTCACCGTGTCCTTAACTGCGATGCCTCGTAACAAAATGAGGGGAAGATCTATGGAAGAAAGGCCAATGCATCTGGAAGGATTTGTGATGAATGGGTAGAAAAGTAGACCTATTCAGGGCACTGCCCCCCTCCCCCAGCACACCATCACAATGCGGGACTCCCCCGAGTCCCTCATGGGCCCTCCCCATTCCTCCCCTGCGACACAGACACTCACATTAATGCACACACACTCTGGCCGGCCAGCCCCCTGAGGAACAGAGGAGGGAGGGTGGGTTTCCCCAGACTATTTAAGCAGATTCCAACAGATGGTCGAGGAACTTTCCTCCTGAGATCACACAGCTCTCTTTTCCAGCCTCCCTTACCTTAAAAACCCCACTTCTCCTCCTCCAAAACAATTTCTCTTTCTCCCCTTCCTCGTTCCAGCAAGTTCCAGGATCAGACACCCTTCTTTTACACTTGTCACTCAAAAACACCCTTCCAGTAATATCCCCTTCCCCAAGTGCTGGACCAGACCCCCTCACCCCTCCTGCGGGTCCTTGGCTGAGTTGAGGACGTTGGAGCAAATCATGCCCTCCGACTTTCTCACGCCTTTCCTCGAACTGGATGAGGAGTTTTGCAAGGTAAGAGTGTCAAAAAACGAATAACTTTTGAAACGGCTAGTCTTTCTTGTTCTTTAGCGGGAATGCATAGCGGTGCATTCCCCCGGCTACTGAAAAGGCTATTTGACTGCATGATGCACACAAAGTTGAACTGTTTTTTAAAAACTTTTTTCCAGTTGTTGATGTGATTCATGATGAAATCATCAAATGAAATCTTTTTTTACATCATGGTGTGTCACTTGTGAGGGTGAAAATCAAAAAGACGTAAAGCTTTGTTATTTAAACTCAAACTATCAAAGTATCAATGCTTTTTAGTATCATTGTTTCAAACATGGTACCAAGGTAGTGGCCACTGAAAGAAATTGCTTGAAAAAAAATATCCAAAATCTTTAAACCATGCTAAAATCTTGACAATAACTGAGTCATAATATTAAAAAGTACTGACTTTACTCTAACGTCTCTTTTGCCTCAATTTTAATCGACTAATTACAACCTCCAAATACTTGGAATTTCTTGAAACTGTCCACAGTTTACACTTCCAAGTGGAACTAGACTCCTTTTCTTCTTTTTCTTTTACCACCTTCATGAATCTCACCCATTTCTTTCACCGTGGCTCCATAGTCTCCTTTCAGCTCAACTCAGCCCTTGCCGTCACGCTCCAGTGCTCTAGGAATGCTAGAGAGCTCACATCCATTCTTCTCTTTTTTCCTTTTGTTGTGACAGAATTTCCGTAGCCTGGAGGCAACAGATGGCTCAGGCCCTCACTCCCAGCAGCAGCAGCAACAGCAGCAGCAGCACAGTCTCAGGGTGCTGGGCTTCCGGCGTCGACACTCCCTCTGCCCTGTCACCCTCCCCAACTCTAAGTTCAATGGCGGCAGCTCCGAGTCCAATGACTCGTCCTGCTGCTGGGGGCTGGACTCGGCGTCCTCCATCCACCCAGAGCAGCAGCAGCAATGGAACAAGGAGGGCCGCCTGCCGCGCTCCTCCCTCAGCCACATCCCGTTCCGGGTCGACCGCTCGGTCAGCATGATTGAGGGCAGCCTGGGCCGCCAGGAGAGCAGCGTCTCGCCGCCGTTGCTCGTGTCCCCCCCGCCGGGCCTCGGCTCCCCCTCTTCTGTCTCCCCCTCCCCGACCTCTGGCTGCTCCGGGCTGCTGGCTTCCGTTTCCTCCTCGCCGCCGCACATCTCCACCCGCTACAAGACGGAGCTCTGCCGCACGTATGAGGAGAGCGGCACCTGCAAGTACGGCGCCAAGTGCCAGTTTGCCCACGGCGTGGACGAGCTGCGGGGCCTCAACCGCCACCCCAAGTACAAGACAGAGCCCTGCCGCACCTTCCACACCATTGGCTTCTGCCCATACGGCGCCCGCTGCCACTTTATCCACAACGCCGACGAGATCTTGGGTGGCTCCCCCACCACCAACTCTGTTGCTCCTGCGGCCCAGAAGCAGCAGAAGCTGAGGCCTCCGCTGCTCCGCCACAGCCTGAGCTTTGCCGGGTTCTCCTCGGCCGGCCGGAGCTTCCAGCCGCTGGAAGAGTCCCAGCAGGGGACGCCACCCTCGTCACTGCTCTTCGCCCGTGCCTCCTCTGTCTCCCCTTCCCCACCCTCCACTGGTAGCCCCGAGCTCCTCTCCCCGCTCTTCCCCGAGCCGTGTGCCCTTAAGCACTACCCGTACCCTTTCTCCGGCATACCTGACCTGGCCGGGGACGATCTGGCCCTGCACTTCCGCGCCGTGACGGATTCGGCCCGCTGCCTTGCCTCCAAGGGTGCCAACCTCACCTCCAGCCTCCTCCCCCCACCGCCGCCACTGGTGCTGACCACCACTACCACCTCCGTCAACCCCCCGCCAGGGCTGCAGCGGTGCTCCTCGGCCGACTCCCTCTCGGAGGAGGGCTACACCTCCTCCTGCTCCCTCAGCTCTTCCTCCTCCGGCGGTGCCGAGTCGCCCATCTTTGAGGGCCGACGTCTACCCATCTTCAGTCGCCTGTCTGTGTCAGACGAGTAGAGGGGCCAGAGTTTTACTGTGGGGCTGGAGGTAACAGGGGGACAGATGGTCTGGGAAAAAAAAAGTTAGAACCATTTGTAGACACGTGAGAGAGAAAGACTGAGATGAGCTGAGTTGAAAAACAGATTTCCAGTCCTCCATGTATCCAGCCAAGTAAACGTAAACCCAACTTTGTGCATATTGCATCACATCCTAGCAGCTGTAGCGCTGCTCAGTGTTTGTCGAGTTTTAGCTGACCTCTTTTATGTTCCATTATTATTTTTTGTTTTATTTTATTTTAAGCCATTTGTACTGCTGTATACTGTTGTATACCCATTCCTGAGAAATAGTAGCTTGAAGATACTTCATTGAGCTCATTCAACTGAGTGGGAACATTCTGTACCCACCGATTGCTCAGCCACTGGTGTACTGTCCACTTTCAACTGTACATGTGTATGTATATATATATATATATATATATATATGTATATATATATACATATACATATATATATATACATACACATATATACATATATAAAGTGTGTATGTGTATATAGATAAATAGATAGATACACACATTATTATTATTATTATTAACATTATTATTATTGTTATTATTATTATTATTATTACATGTCTCACAAAAGGTTCCAGTCATGCAAGCCTGCAGCAGTTTTCTAGTCACGTGTTGGGCTAGCTGACTAAAAGGAAAAAAAACATTCTTGCCTATGCGCAAGAAGCTTGAATAGCTGTGTGCTGTCACCAATTGATAACTGATTGGTTGTATGACCTTGGCCACTTGATTGTATTTGTCAGCCTATTTAAACTGCCCTGATAACGACGACGACAACACTGCACGAATGTAGGCACATACTGAGTCTCTAGTTGCCAAAGCTAGTTTTAGATTTCCCCAGCTTACCTCCTGTTAACCCCTAGCTTAGCCAATTACACCTTAACATGTTTATAGATCTATTTATTGTAATAATTTCTGCGAGATGTGATTGGGTTTACAACCTTTTGATAATATAAATGTCAGAGAAATCACGCTTTCCTTATGCATCCATGATGTCTGTCTGCTTTTCACACTATCCAGTGGCTTTAAGGAGGCTTGTGGAGAGGAGAGGACAGGAAAGGAGGGGGAAAACATTTTGGCATTCCACGTGTATGTTGCCTTATTGGCTAATGGGCCTGGCTGAAATCAAAAGCTCACTATTTTCAAGTCAACAGCAGCTGGTCAGTTGGAGCTGTTGGCTTGAGTAATAAAAAGTGAGCTTGTTCCCCTCTCTGCAAAGCCTTTACAGCTGGAATTGTTTTCTTTTGTTTTTTTGTTTTTTTTGCTGCTGTTTTTCAATGACAAAGTAAAAGCAGTGAGAAGGGTCAAGACAAGTTCTCGTGCCTGAACATTGGAGCAAAAATGAGCACACTTTGACCATCAATTTTTGTGTATTAACGCCTACAATGCATCTCGAGAGTCTCTGGAAAACTCCCACGTTATCTTTTTCTCTTGTTAAGCCAACAAACAGGTGAAAAGGTGACCTTTGTTTATTGTTGATTTTATCTATCAGTGTTGACATAGTGACAATGTGTTTGTTGCACGCTAGCTCACTTTTGCTAGCTATCTCAATAACCGCCCTAGCGGCAGGTTAAAATCAAGCAAGTTCAGGTGAAACTACGCAAGATTCCTTTGTTGTTGTCATGAAGTTGACTTAACCTGATCTGTAGACGTTATGTGTATATGTTATATTATTTCCATGACCTGATGATGTAAGCTTTTCATTTTGGTAACTTTGTTAACTTAAAGTCCTATTTATTTTGTTTTTCAAAAGCAAACCCTATATTGTGTTTTTGAATTTTGTATGTTTCTACTTTTTTATTTCACATAATTTAAGTACATTTATTGTTTACATTCCATTGGGTTGTTTATATCTTAGCTTTTTATCTTAATATATTTGTCCATCTCGATTTCAAAATAAAGGTTTTCCAAAAAAAATGAAGAGGAGAGTTTACTTTTCATTACCTCTTCTCACTATTGGAACTTATCGATTACTTTATGAATAAGGGGATATTTGTATTACTGAGCAGCCAAAAAATGAAGGAGATGGCAGCTTAGTGCAGCATGTTTTCTACTACACATTTCCCTTTAGTCCAACTGTGATGAAATAGGCTCTGTTGACAACAATGGACCACTATTATTATCATATACTCTATAGCAATATTGTCTGAAGTCCTTTATTCATATTCTTTTTTATGATTTTTGTTTTATACGGGTTCTAAATCAAAAAATGGTCTCAGATTGACAGGGTCCGACCATTTCATTGTGAAACTCACAAACTCAACAGATTGCAACATGTTGAAACTCAAAACTGGGATGCGATGGAATAACAACAAGTATCACAAATGGGCAACCTTTTATGTATCGGGGGGCTTCATTGGCCTTTTGCAATCATCTGTGTCAAACAGCCACAAAGAGAACAAAAGACTCTTCTCTTACTTAAATTTCAGGAATCTTTCAACCATTCCCTTTGTGTGTGTGTGTGTGTGTGTGTGTGTGTGTGTGTGTGTGTGTGTGTGGAGAGCGACCCATCTAGCAGCCCCGTCTAAACAGACCAATTTAGAGTGAGTGACACAGAGGAGAATGTTTGGGCAACAGATGCTGGAACAAAGACTCCCCGGAACACAATGGGACTGAAGTGATACTTGTGACTGATTTCCATCCATTCACTCAAAGTGGAGCAGAGCAGAAGTTGACACACCCTCCTGCGTGTGTGTGTGTGTGTGTGTGTGTGTGTTGCATAATAAATACATTTGTTTAAAAAAATCTGTAAACTCTCCTCCAGGAATAATACACATAACTATTTGTCAATATTCTTGGTATAATTATATCCTAATATAGCAGCAACTCACCATTTACAGTTATGGTACGATGTTAATAATTTAGAAACATCGATAAGTATAAAATGTGTGTGTGTGTGTGTGTGTGTGTGTGTGTGTGTGTGTGTTGGTATTCTCCTGAGCACAGGCTGAGGATTTCCTTCTGTTAAATGAATAGCAGTAAGGCGAAGCAGGAGCAGACTCCCACAACCCCCACGGCCACTCACCATTCAATCCCCACTATGGCGGTGTGTGTGTGTGTGTGTGTGTGCGGGTGTGTATCTGGAAGATCTTAAAAAAAAAAAGGCCAAGGGCCATCACTGTGCAGCCCCTCCGGCCCCTCCCCCTCCCCCTGGGCCATGCAGGCCCTTTGTACTGCCCTGCTTTCACTTTTCAGCCTCAACATCTGTATGCTAATGTTCTTGAATTGGAATGGACCGGAATCATCCTGGGAGAGAGGGTGAGGGGTAGCTTTCCTGCTTCCTGTGTGTGTGTGTGTGTGTGTGTGTGTGTGTGTGTGTGTGTGTGTGTGTGCGTGCGTGCGTGTGTGTGTGGATAGAGGGGGTTGTGGATGAAGCGGGTTTGGGAGAGCCCAGCAGCAGCAGGAGAGGTTTTGTGGAGGTTTTAAAACTCAGGGAGAAAAATGGATTTTAAGATAAATTAAGATACAACTAAATTTGAAAAGTGGTGTTCCATGGGTTAAGGCCTCTGGAAATGTCATGTATCTGTAATAATTCGTAAAGGGTGGATTGTACATTTTTCACTTTTCCATCCTGAAAAATCATTCTGTCAGATGTTTCTGCTGACAAAAAAAGCAAGCAGAGTTGTCTAATATATATAGTCCGAAGTCAAAGACAAATGCAGTCATATCTGGGCATATCAATAAAATACTAAGTAAATCAATCTAAATCTATTTATAATCTTGATTTTATTAATAAAACTACTCACTGCTTTGGAAAATGTGTCAATCATTCTTAACATTATTATCAATATAATTTGATTTTAATTTTTGGCTATCTATAGAAGTTGTTTGGCCTTTTAATTATTGTAAGTTTTATTTATTTTATTGCTCTTATTGTTTGTAATATTTTAATTCATATAATATTTTTTTATTTTTTTATTTTTCAACACATACTGTTGGTTAATTTTATATGCACTCTCAGCATCATTGCAAATGAGGGACGGCATCAATAATCCTTCCGAAAACTTAAAATGAAGGTTGATTGATTAAAAAAAGGTTGCTACTAAGAACAAAATGTTAAAAAAAACTTTAGAGCATTGTTGTCTTACAATTTAATTTACATGTAAATCAGCCTTGCTCAGCTCGTGGTAAATGGAATGTGGCGCAATCTAGAGGCCGCTGGTGGATGTGGAGCAATGGTGGCAGCAAATAGCATATAGTGGGGGAAAAAAGAATATAATATAGTGTCATCTAGTGGACGTTTGAAATATTGCACTCATCCATGAGGTTATTTTGTCCTGAACACAATTATTCATCAAGCACGCAGCCCATGCACTATTATTCATGGACTGAATAATTATTATTATTATTCAGTTCATGACTAATAATAATAATAATAATAATAATAATAATAATAATAATAATAATAATAATAATAATAATAATAATAATAATAATAATATTGATAATAATAATTCATTCATTCATCTTCCATACCCGCTTATTCCCGAACTCTGGGTCATGGGGGTCTGCTGGAGCCTATCCCAGCTGTCTTAGGACGAAGGCAGGGTGACACCCTGGACAGGTCGCCAGTTCATCGCAGGGCCACAAACACAACCATTCACACTCGCATGCATACCTACGGACAATTTAAAGTGTTCAATTGACCTCATATGCATGTTTCTGGACTGTGGGAGGAAGCCGGAGAACCCGGAGAGAAGCCACGCAGACACAGAGAGAACATGCAAATTCCACACAGAAAGGTCCAAGGCCCGGAATCGAACCCACGACCTTCTTGCTGTGAGGCGGCAGCGCTAAACACCCATATTATAATATTATTATAATATTATATATATTATATATATATATATTCAGATTAGACAATATTGACAGGAAGTGATCAATTTCTGCGTCCCTCACCGTAAAGGGGCCCACCACCATCCCCCAGGATGACCAGAGTGATATAGGATGAACTTTACTACATTAGTCCTTGGTCAGTCCATTGGGCTGTCCAGAAATATTAGGACCAGGCACTATAATCTTATACCGTCACACACTTCGACTTTGAAAACACAAAAAAGCTGAGCAAACAAGTATATTTTAATATTTCGTACACCAATGCACACACATCAAGGCAGGTGATTTTTTTTTGTTTTAATTAAAGACATAACCTCTATATGTCACCTTGCTCTAATAAAGAGGGGGGCGAGAGAAAGAGAGAGAGATCTGACTACTCCTCATATCTTTCTCCACTCCGTGCACCCATGTGATTGAAAAATTGTATCGATGAAATCCCCAAAACTTTGTGCTTTTGAGTGAGTATAATTCATGTGAATGGATGAGTGGGGATAGAACATTGTGTGTGTGCGTGTGTGTGTGTGCGCGCACGTGCGCGTGCGTACGTGCCTGTGTGTGATTTTTTTTCTTCCTTGAAAGACATCTGTAACTGTTGTGAGCCACCTCCCATTACCTACAGTGTGGAGATATGGGGAAGCATACAAAACTTTAACATTAACCCAGTTTACTTACTACAGAAGAAAGCTATTACAAATTGTAAATCATTTAGATTATTTGGAACTAATTAATGCATTATTTATCAAATTTATCAAATATTTATATGCTTTGAATTTTTTATTTTTTTTATTTAGTGGATTACAAAACCATACATTCATTCATTCATTCATTTTCTATACCCGCTTATTCCTGTTCAGGGGCACGGGTGTCTGCTGGAGCCTATCCCAGCTGTCTTAGGGCGAAGGCAGGGTACACCCTGGACAAGTCGCCAGTTCATCGCAGGGCCACATAGAGACAGACAACCATTCACACTCACATGCACACCTACGGACAATTTAGAATATTCAATTGACCTCACATGCGTGTTTTTGGACTGTGGGAGGAAGCCGGAGAACCCGGAGAGAACCCACGCAGACACAGGGAGAACATGCAAACTCCACACAGAAAGGTCACAGAATCGAACCCACGACCTTCTTGCTGTGAGGCGGCAGCGCTAACCACTGCGCCACCGTGTCCAAAACCATACAGATAATTTATAAAGTACACAATAACCTGCTTGCTGACTGTATTCAGAGGCTGTTTGAAACAAGAGAGAGTCAATATGAACTCAGGGGATTAGGAACGTTAAAAAAACAAAAAAAAAAACAAGGACAAGGACAAACATTAAGAGCAGATGTATATCTGTTAAAGGGGTGAACCTGTGGAATGGTTGAAACAAGGAATTAAAAATGTGTAGTTCACTTTGTGTATTTAAAAGAATGTTTAAAAACTCAGGAATGATTAACCTGTTTATGAAAATTATTTAGAACCTTGTCAGAGCTGGCTCAACTCTCTGACAAACAAAAGCAACAAGGGAATGCAGCTACGAAAGAATATTTATTTAACAGAATAAAACGAAAGCTAAATGCAACAGAACACAACAGCCTATATCTGTAATGTTGGTTGTCAGTGGTGTGTGCGAGTGCATGACTGTTGCTGTGCCTCAATTCAGGGTCTGCACCCTTCAAACCGAGTGTCCTCAGTCTGAAGGAAGCGTTCTTCGAGGACCCAGCCTAGAAGGACGGACCAAACCCCGCCTCCCCGTAATCACACGGGATGGTCTAGCCTTCGGCGTATTTCCTCGTTGCGTCACCGCCGTTCCCTCCTGCTGGCTAACCCCGGAAGTGACGTTTTTATAGCATCAAGCTATGACTTTTGGGGATTGGGACAAGCCTTCGCGCAGTGCTATGACGCAACTTCCTTTCAAAAATGCGGACAAGGATGCAGACCCTGAATTGAGACACAGCACGTATATGTGAGTGTTGTCAAGGAACTAAGGATAATAAAATAGTTAGTGGGCTGCAGGATCCAGCCGCTGCATGGCGGTCCGCTGGCAACAGAGCAGCAGCAGAGCAGTTGGGCAGCAGAGAGGCAGTGACGCAGAGAGCCGCAGAGAGGGGACAGGTGAGCTCTGCAGGTGTTTTATTCACGTGGCTCCGCCCTCTCGGAAGTACGCACACCAGGAGCACATGAGCGACCAGGCTGCAAGCGAGAGAGAGAGAGTGAGAAAGAGCGAGAGAGGGAGAGAGACTGCGTGCACACGCACGAACAACAACAACCCCACCCGCTTGGGGTTGTCACCCCCCCCCTTAAAAAACAGGACCCCTAAGGGGGACAGTCATAATAGCCTTGCATCTAAAACCTAAGTGCGGGTCCAGTTAGAACCCCCTCGCATCCCAGTGTAATTGTAGATTAGACATGAATAGTTCACCCCCCCAGAACCCACACTGTAAAAAAATATATATGCTATTTTTACGGTAAAATACCGGCAGCAGTGGTTGCCAAAACTCTACCGTTAAATTAAATTACTGTAAAACAGTTTCTTCATTTACAGTTTAAAAATGCATTAATATTGTTGATTTTACATTTTAAAAATGTAATTAATTCAATATTGTACAGTAAAATAAAAAGTTTTAACATCTTAAAAAAAACATTGTTTTACCTGAAAATGTCGACTATTGATATGTGCTTCATTCAATATTTTACCGTAAAAAAAAGTTTTAAGATTTAAAAAATAAATAAATAAATGATTCACCTTAAAATTTAATGGATTGTTACTGTTTAATTTGCAGCTTAAAAATTTGCTTAATTTGATATTTTACCGTTAAAAAAGATTGACATTTAAATAAAAAAAAAAATGTTTCACCTGAAAATGTATATGAACAATTGTTTATATTGAAACTTTCATGCTTCATTTGAGAACATTTTTGGTACAAATCTCACCATAAACTGATATCAGAGTGTATTATTTTTACTTTATAAGAGCAAAAAAAGAAAAAGAAAAAAGATAAATCCTTGGAGGGAAGCTGAAGTTTCAAAACTTGCATCATAAATCGAACTAACAAGCAAGTTTACGTCAACCTGTTTAAAGTGCAAAACTAGTGCAATAAAGTTGAATATGCACAAACTGTACCAGACAATGTATCACGTAAAAGTATACATCTTATAAAACAACAAAACATATGCTGTCTACAGTGTATAACATTCAATGTGCCTTACATCACATCATCCCTCAACATTACTTGAAGGTCCACTCATGGTTAGCAAGGTCAGAGATCAGAGTGAAGACCATGGGGTTGGCTGACAACACTTTTTTGTTCTTATTCCACTCAACTTTGGTGCCCTTCTCCAGATTAATTGAAAAGAAACACCTTAATGAGAGATTGAGAGGAACAGGGAGAGAGAACCACTTCAGGTGGGATATCAAACGCATTTAATTTTCAAATATTATATAAAGAAAGAAAATTTACTGTTGGAGAAACTCCAGTGTCGACCTTAGTTCCACTGGGTAGTGTATGTTGAAGCAGTAGTAACTGGCAAACATCAGGCAGAAGGCAGATGTGAAGGAAGTGATGTAGTCATTCACAACCTCATTGTCGATGCTCAACATAAACGTCTCTGCAACAAAGCAGGAGGACCCTAGGGAATAAACAACACGGATAGAACATAAACATTAATGACAAAGGCACCAATATCAGCCATAGAAATTCAATGGTACTTATTTCAAATTAGGATCAGAGTCGTACAATCTACTGTTGGCAGAACTTATCAGGTAAAATGTTAGCCAGTGTCTCAAAATGGGTCACAAGTTTAAATGAAAGAAAACAAGTTAAGAGTACAAGCGTGTTTTGGATTGCAGTATACCCATAGAGAAGGCTTGCAGATTTGTTCAGTTTACTTACCACAGACAATAAGGCAGGGTGTTGGTGGCACACTCTCCATCCAAACTTCCTCAGCAAGACTCGTCTTCTCAATGAAATGGAACATGTGCTCTTCCTTCTCACCGAAATGAGCCAGTAAAAGACGCACCATCTGTATGACCTCTTTGGAGCAACCAGTGGACTGACGTCTGTCAGTTTGAATCATGAGAAGGGAATCCAGGACTCGTTTGTGTTTCCCCTTTTTTTCCACATTGGCAAGGAAAGAGTCAATCAAACTCACGCCAGTGAGTTCCTGGAAGTGTGCTGCCATACCGACTTCCTTAAACAAAAATGGCCAATCCTGGCTTAGGTTCTTGACGCTTGCACCATTATTGATCTCCTTACGCTGTGTGAAATAGGTTGACTTGATTAGTTCCTTTACATCATCTGAATTAGAGTTCATCTCTTCAAATGTCCTCATTCTTTCTTTTTTTCTAACTGACTCTCTGCAGTTTCAGGGATTGGCAGATGTTTTGGCATCCAGTTGACACAGCCATATGTGTCTTGAACACTTGCTCTTTCGACAGAAATTTCATCAGTGTAATCATCTGATGGTGCTTTGCGTTTTTTTTTATCTTTGGTGTGTCAGGTCGTTTAACATTTTCAACTCTTGACTGCAGTTGCTTTGCCAGGGAATGATATCCGAGTCCAATAATATCACCATCAATCACGTCTTGAAGAGACTTTGGGTACTTGGCCACCATCCTTTTTGCTATCTCTGTGGTGTTGTGTTTGGTTGGATTTTTACAAATCTTCATAATTTTGGAGACCACAATCCTGATCATCTCTCGCCGTAGTCGCAGACTTGGCCTTTTCTGTCTTTCCAAACTCTGTACTAAGTCTTCAGGAAGCTTCTGCCATGGTATCTGAAAAGTGTCTACCCAATTTGGTTAAAGCGGATAACAACTTCCTGAGGATGATGATGATGTAGCTATGGATGATGCTGGTGAGGGAGTGACCGGGGAGGGACAGGGAGAGGAAAGGAGAGACCCTGCAGAGGAACATGCTGGCGCTGGAGTTGTAGTGGATGGGTCTGTAAAAATATATAGATATTTTATATTGAAAATCACCTGTTTTCATTTTTTATAGCAGTTGATTTGAGAAGACAAAAATGTCCATAACAATATCAAACAATTGATTTTGAAAGAAAACCAGAGATCAATGTCCTATCAGATAAGTGTGCTGTGTTGTGGTGGTAATGTTTTACACTTATTATTTTGGGCCCAGGCCGCAACCAGTCTTCTGGCTTGTATGGGCTTCAATACTGGTAACAAGTCTCCCTCTGTAATGTACTTTAAATCATCTGCCGTTACTGCACCAAGCGCCTTCAAAGTGTCTTCCACTGACATAAGAACTTGATCAGGAAGATCCGGAAGCACTGCTGCTATGGCATTACTCATTGTCTGTGATTCAGCCATATCTGTTAAGACACAAAAGAGACAGTTTAGTATCTGATTTAGTGTGACAAGAGACTGTGCTTCAATGGGACAATCTGATATCCATTGTTTATGTAATATGCTAAAGGCTACATGTCAATCAGTTCACTTACAAGTCTGCATTCTAATCTTACAGTGTCCTTTTTAATAGTGCACATGTGGTAGTGTGAAAGAAATTCTGCATCATACAATTTCAGCAGAAAATCATCTTTGACGAGAATGAGGATGATTTCACCAAACTCCATTGAACCATCATTCTTAGTGACAACACATTGACCCTTCTTGTAAATTATCCCATTATACTGCACATCAACAGGAATTGTTGTGTTTTCTTCAGTGAAGCCAAAATGGAGGATTGTGCCTTTAACTTGCTCACTGAAAAGCTCTGAGTAAAATGGTGAGCCATCTTTCATATGCAAGGGTGAAGGATTCACTGATCCAGCTGAAAGAAAGGCCGGTAACATCTGATGCGTCTCCGAAAGAGTTAAACACAGATTTTTGAAATTCTTCAAATGCCTTGTACATATTTTGAAGAAACTATGTTTGCTCTCAAAACACATAGTCCATACCCTGATTAGTGGGCCAAATTCCAGGATCAGTCCCGGATAATGCTGCAAGAAATTGTGTTTTGGTCTCAAGTTGACATCTGGAAAGAGTGCTTTCCTGGTTTCCAAATATTCTTGGATGAGAACATCCACACAGGCAAGTTGACCCTTTGAAATTTGCTGAGCACAAATCAGGTCAACAGTGTCCATAAGCTGCAAAATTAACTGCCACACATCATCTTGGGGGTCCTGCACTTTGTCTCCAATTATAAGAGGCAACAATCGCAAGAAGTTCCAATTTTGGACAGCATGTCCACTCAATTTCAGTGTTTGAGGACTGACCTCACAAGGTTTGGAGAAAGCATCTGTTGCTTTGTATTTGAATTGCTTGATTCACCTGTTCAAAACAGTGTCGGTGAACCATTTCATTTTGTTGATGAAGTACTTCAGGTAAAGAGCAACATCAAATGAGAGGACACCCTCAAAAATGTCATGACCGAGACAGGGTGGCATGCCAGGTGAACAAACATCAAAGTTTGGAGCGTATTAAATACTGACTTGAACTTTATCCCTTGCACTTGTGCAGTATCCCCTTTCTCCAGCTGTTTGATGGCAGAGCTGTACGTTTCTGGAGTCCGCTCTAGTCCACAGATGTTAGGATCAGCACCCTGAAATTCAATTCGAGAAATTAGGCAATATCTGCAGAAGTAGTGAGATGAACTGAAATTTTCTGAGAAACCACCATAGCGGCAAATATGGTCCTAAAAGTAGTTACCACTTTACACCAGGAGATGGCAGACACCTGTGGCTTCAATCTGAGCAGCATTTGTGGTGGTGTTCATATTCAGATTTCGGTGTGTAAATACAGAGAAAGCCCGCCTCAGTCGAGGAGACGAGAGAGAAACACAGCGAATTTTGCAGAGGTTTGTTCGTTGACGAAGTACTTCGTCAAGTAATGTCTGGCTCATATAACGAAGAGGAATATTCACACTCTGACAATGATGTTCAGTCATCCCGTGAGAGCGAGTCTGCCGGTGCGTCTTTAGTTACGCAGCGGCAGCGAGTCGATGCGCCACGACAGTCACCAAGCAGCACATGCTTCGCCTCAGCGTGGCCGGGGTGGGAATAATCGGCGAATGAGGATGAAGGGATGTGGTGGGGGAAGCAGGAGTGCTCAAAACACCGCTAATGGTGACAGAGGGCGCGGGTGATCAACGTGGTAAAAGCTGTGGGAGGAAACGCCCAGCCAGTGCTGGTGGAGGCAGCAGGGATGTTCGCGGTCACCTTGTAAATTACAGTGATGATGGCTGGATCTGTTTGAGATATGTGGAAAATTATCAAAAGTGGATAAAACATTTTGATGACCTGTGGGGTATTGTGGAGACAGGGATCTGATATACAGATATCTGACATCTGACATAATACAAAAACAAATAAACAAAAAGTTTGGGTTTACTGAAGATTTTTCTCAATTACAGTACAGCTTTATCTCTAACTAATTTCAAGTCACAGCCATTTGAAATCTTGGTATCAAAATTGAATATCTTCTTGAAAAAATTATGGCACTGTAAGGGTTAAAATCCTTCTCTGTACACAGTAAAACCAGCTGCATGTGATCAATATTTGATCGTAAATGAGGGGCCATGTTGAGTAGAGAGAAGTACACCGCCAAAACCTTGTGCTTCTTTTTTGCAGATCCCAATGGGTTCACAACTTCGAATGCATCCTGGTATAAAACCAACTTGAGACAACTTGGGTTTTCCTGAAAAAATCTGTTAAATAAACACTGTACCATCACAACTGTCAGAGAGAACATCAGTTTAGGAGGCATTATGAGGATCCACTGACATTAGATCCAGCCAAAAAACCTGACTCAAGCATACCCTTTAAAGTTTTTAGCGCAGGAACATAATAGGTACATCTCTCTGTCCTGTTCTTATCTCTGCCCAAAATAATTTTTTTGGGCTCCACATATTTAAACATGTCTTTAAAGCACTGGGTTCTTGAGTAAGCAGTTCTCATGGGTCCTGTGTGGCAAGCTGTAAACAGGTCAGATTGTTTAATTGTGTCACTGATTTTTACAATGCCTTCATCTAAAACTGACATATCTTTCAGAAGCAAGTTTAAGTGATTCAAAGTATATGTATGTCCCAACTCATGTATATTCTGCATTTCGTCAATAATGTTTTGATTGGTAGACACTGGAAGAAGATGCTGTCCCTGTAGTTTCATGTAAAACATGCACATATTTCTCAAATACAGGTTGCTGAAATTAAAACATTCACCTACAGTGTCCTCAGCATCTAACACACTGTCAGGTTCCTGAAGGGGAGCACTTTTAGCGGTACTCTCACAATATGTATCTTTAATTGATGCACAAATGACATTTTCTGACCAGTGTCTGTGCTTTCTGGACATGTGAGAAGTAAAAGACGTTCTTGCAGTGAACACACTTTTGCATCCTTTCACTGGGCAAGCCACATGATCTGTTACATTCTGCTATATGTTCTTTAAATGTGCAACTAACTGTTTAGTTCCCTCACACTGGCATTCACAGAGCGAGACGGTGCATTTTAGTGGCGTTAAGGTCAAATCCTGAGTAACTGTTGGTGTACTATTGTGGTGGCGATAGAAGTGCGACTTCAAAGCTGTATAGCCTGAAAACACCTGCTTACAACTTGTTTCAACACATTTAAAAATAAGTCGGGGTTCACTGCGGTGTAGCTTACAATGCAAAACATATGTTTTCACAGACTGAACGTTTGCTCCACATATGTTACAAGAATACATCTTCGATAGTCAAATGCACTGAGGTTATATACGCAATAAATACGAGCAGCGCGGTAAGGCAACCAGGGCTTTCAGCACATAGACTGATCCTGTATTTAGACCGCCAGCCACCGCATTTTTCATACAGTACACTTCGTCTCCTAAAAAAGTCTGAACATGTATTATAGACGTTTCCAAGCTGTTATAAAAGTCTAAAGTAGCTAGACGTAAAGCTTTACGGACATTCGCTTCGCATTAGCTGCCCTTAATGCAACCCCCTTGAACGGCCGCAAGAGAAAAAAAAAAAGATTCAGCTAAAGCCTTTCACTTGTGTTAATTTTGCAACTTACGTTTATTTATTTTTACATTTAATTTGATTTATTTACTTACCGGGGGAACTGAAGACAGGTTGAACTGAGGCAAATTACGTGAACGGGTGAAATCAGAGTCGAAAATGACCGTCGGATGTTCCCAGGCTGGAGAGAGATACAATTCGTTGATTGGCCAATTGGAAAATCGGCGGACAAATGGCAACAAATGAGCAATCCTCAACCTGTAGTTGGGAAATACTTGCTCTGCTTTTAGATGCTCATTTCCATTACTTTGAGATGCATTTTCAAATTTAGCATTTATGAGATACTCTTTGGACACACCCACACACACACACATATATATATATATGTGTGTGTGTGTATATATATTTTCTTTTTATTTTCTCATATATACATATATTACATACATATATCAACTTTATATCTGGATGGTATAAAGAGGGACATAGACCCGATCTAACAAGACCACTAATTATTCATTCATTCATTCATCTTCTATACCCGCTTCTTCCTTTTCAGGGTCACAGGGGTCTGCTGGAGCCTATCCCAGCTGTCTTAGGGCGAAGGCAGGGTAAACCCTGGACAAGTCGCCAGTTCATCGCAGGGCAAGACCACTAATTAATGTTCTAATATTTTGACATAAAAATATAATTGATCACGTGAAAAGAAGCAGACTAGTCTTAACACCCCGTCGTCCCCTCCCTGGAGTAGGACGGCACCGGCCCCGACCTGGCTGGCATCCACCTGCAACACAAACTGTTTCTCAAACCGCGGAGCTGCCAACACAGGACGTGAACACAGTAGAGACTTTACATTTTCAAATTCCTGCTGACACTGGCTAGACCACACATACTTGGTTTCCGCCTTCAACAATTCAGTGAGGGGAAAAACAACGGTTGAGAAGTTTCTACAAAACCCCCTATAAAACCCAACCAACCCCAGAAATCGCTGGAGCTCTTTTTTGTAGCCGGTTGTGGAAACTCCGACACTGCTAACACCTTGGCCATGACAGGAGAAACCTTACCCTGACCCACCACATGGCCCAGGTAAGTAACAGTTGCTCTGGCGAAATCACACTTTGCCAGATTTACTGTCAACTGCGCCGCAGCCAGCCTCTCCCATAACGCTCTGACCCTCTGCAAGTGTGACTGCCATGTGTCACTGTGCACCACTAGATCATCCAAGTAGACTGAGCAACCTTCGAACCCATGTACAACCCGGTTCATCAACCGCTCAAAAGTGGCTGGAGCGTTTTTTAACCCGAACGGCATAACCGTGAAGGAATAGAGACCTGAAGGGGTCACAAGAGAAGCAATTTCTTGGGCGCGTAGCACTCATAAACTCCTGGAACACTTTTATAGTTCATGGTTGTCCAACATAATGTCACTTTAGGACCTGGCTCCGGTCACTTTTTCTCACAACACCTCAGCCAATCAAATGCTGAGATCTGTCATCCTTCCTGTTTCCTGGTTGGAGGAGGAAGTGACACCACACACTGCTCTTTCATTTTTCACCAAGCCATCCAACTGAGGAGGCCAAACTTTTCAACTTGGTTCTAAGAAAGTGTCTGTGAAATAAACCAGCTTGATAGCTTTCAGGAAAGACAAAAGACCACACAAGCAAGGCTTTTGTCCTCCTTATATGATTCATTTGCTTTCCATGGAATTGGTGAGTCCCATCTAAATACCAGTATGGAAGCAGTCTAGCAACCATACTAATGCTAAACCCACTGAATGCTGACAAACTTTTCCAACCACTCCACCACTCCACAGTACTCCTGCTAAATATCTGGATGTGTTGCTTGAATGCTGTGGACCATCTCCTTTGCAGTGGCGCCTGCAGAAATTTTTCATAGGGGTGGCCAGATGGGGACACTTAAAATCTTGGGGTGGCACACCAAAACTAAAAGCCATAACTTCAGGATATCATTATACTGTTGTAGTAAACCAGCCAGTAGAAAACTATCAGAAATGCCTACTGATATACTTTGGTTTATTGTGTTATATTTAATGTTACTAATGATCAAATGTGCACAGACTCTATCTATGACAAACCAGAGGTAAAATCAGTTATTCTGACATCAAAATATTAATAATAATAATGATATTTAGTCCCTCTCAATAGTAATTATCAATTATAGCTGTAATAATAGCCTGTAGGTATTTCTATTCAGACAAATGAAACTCAACTATCAATAAACAAGCTTTAATTGATTATATCATGATTTGTAATTTAATGGAAACACACTAAACAAAACATACATTTCTCCAGATGACGTTACTATCTAGCCTAGCCGTCAATTTCATTATTAAGGCCAAACAGTCATAATTTCACCTGTTGGTCCAGGAACAGGTCGAGCAGTTGCTTTTGTTGAGTCCTGCCTGGCTTCTGGCTCTGTTATTGACGCTGGCTGTGTATCCTGCGCTGTATTTTCCTCTACTCCATCCTCCTCCTCTTCCTCCTTCTCCTCCCCCTCCTCACTAAGCCTCTGTTGCTGCCTTGTCGTCTCTTTCTCTCCTGTTCTAATACTCTTTTTTAAAAAAAAGAAGAGATGTCTGTGGACTTTCTCTTCATTGTCTAAAAATGACTGACATAACATATACAAGCAGCAGCTAACGTTAGCTACGTAACTCAGTTCTACATGTCAAAAAGCTGCTCTAACAGGTGCTGTAGCGGCACTATTTAGCACTTAAAAAGCACACGTTACGACGCATACTTCCCCCTATTCTTTTACTGAAGAATATTTTGACTTTATGACTTATTTTGACTTACTGAGGCTCGGCTCCGATCGGACCAGAGGGAGCCAAGCCGATCGGAGCGCTCCGATTAGAGTCGAGAGTCGGGTCCCTTGCCGGGTTGTTTGACGCGTTTTGCAGTAAATTTATAGGGGGGCCGTGGCCACCCCTGGTCACCCCCTGGTGGCGCCACTGCTCCTTTGGCTGGACACTGGACACACTTTGAAAAGCTGAAAGAAACTTGGATTCTGGAGAGAGAAAGAACTGGACCCCATACTCGATGGCGAGCCACCCTTGGAAAAAAAAACAAACTACAATTGAACTTGTGGACCCAGCTTCATTGGCCGGCCTCAAGCCTATCATCTGCTTCAAGTGCCTTCCCCAGTGGTATGGTAGGACTTAACTGGCCTCACTGATAATTAATAAGAACAATTACCACCATTACATTCTGATTGTTGATTTGATGGTGCCTTTTGATTTCCACTTATTCGGTTAATATTCGTTCAAGTGATTGAATGTCTGATTGAATGTGAAAGTATGATATATATATATATATATATATATATATATATATATATATATATATATATATATATATATATATATATACATATATATATATTTACATATATATATACATATATATATGTGTGTATATATGATAAGTTAAAGGGTGCCGTGAAAAGAATTGCAAAGAAAATTAGTAGGACTTTATTGATTGATGAATTAATTAATTGTTTTGTTTTGCTATATAATTGTTATTATTATCAGTATTATTATTATTTATTTATTTAATTGTTTCCCTATGACTGTTATCTTGAAGAATTTCAAGCATCTTTTGTTAAATACACTTTAAATATACTACCGGTACATTCAATTTTGTGTTTGAGTTTCATTAATCCTCACACAGCTCCTTAAATCGAACCTAGCATTAATTATAATTCTACACTTAACTGTAGCCAAACATATAAGTAGTGTTACACGCGTTTTGACAGGGGCAATTGCCAATAACCCTTGAGGAGGTCAAACTTGGACACGAATTTAGCCGACCCTACACTACCCACACAGTCATCTATGCGCGGTAAAGGAAAGGAGTCGGACTTTGTGACAGCGTTAACCTTTCTCATGTCCGTGCAAAACCGCGGTGTGTTATCTGATTTTGGTACTAACACAGAGGGCGACGCCCAACTGGACGTAGACGGAATGGCGATGTTTCTTTCTAGATCCTAACCAGTTACCATATTGCAGCTGTAAAATTATTTTGTGGTCTTTATTATTATTGCTGTTTTTGCTGTTTATTGTTGTTGTTGCTGTTTATTGTTGCTGTTGTTGATTATTATTATTATTGTTGGGGGTTTGTAAATATTTTGGGTTTTGGTTTCCACAAACTGCACAATACATTCATTCATTCATCTTCTATGCCCGCTTATTCCTATTCAGGGTCACGGGGGTCTGCTGGAGCCTATCCCAGCTGTCTTAGGGCGAAGGCAGGGTACACCCTGGACAAGTCGCCAGTTCATCGCAGGGCCACATAGAAACAAACAACCATTCACACTCACATGCACACCTACGGACAATTTACTGTGTTCAATTGACCTCACATGCATGTTTTTGGAGTGTGGGAGGAAGCCGGAGAACCCGGAGAGAACCCACGCAGACACAGGGAGAACATGCAAACTCCACACAGAAAGGTCCCAGGCCCGGGCCCCGGAATCGAACCCACGACCTTCTTGCTGTGAGGCGGCAGCGCTAACCACTGCGCCACCGTGTCGCCCTGCACAATACAGGTATTTGGTAAAATCATTTTGGTTTTTGTCTTAATTAGTTACGCCAGCTCCAGCAGTCGATTCCAGCTTCTGACCATAGCCCTTATTATTCTATATTTTACCAAGTAACTAATTCAAACACCCGTTACATAAACAATGGAAAGCAACGTGGAAGTGAGTCCGGCGGTGGCCAGTGTTCTTTGCACTTTTGACTCTAGAATCGTTCCACGAATAGCTGCCGAACGATGATGTCGTTCACGCCAGACTTTAAGCGGTGAACCCCTCTGTGGCCGGCTCACACCGTGCAGCGATTATGTCGGCGCCTGGTGTACTTTGTGCACAAGCCACGAGCGAAAAAGCCAGAGGACAATGAACAATTTTCAAGCGCTGATGGAACATAATCGAACACCTTTGCTTTGGTGTGTGATATACGCCGCGACTGATGCGATATTATGAAGTACCGCATGTAACGCTCAACATCATCCCAGGTAAAAGTTGTGATGTCAACGCGGGTCTCCTTTTCCCATGGGAAGCCGATCAGAGTGGAGCCGATTGGAGCCGATTTCAACCCAGGTTGCTTGCTGGGTTGTTTGACGCGTTTTGGCACGGGTCAGTGAGCCTTTCCCACTGCCACCAAATGCCGATTCGTAGCGGGTCTACATTACATTTTTTGGGAGTAGCACGTCCACACAACGGACGTGCTACTCCCCCTTGCCCTTGTTGCTACCTCACAAGGTAATACAAAAAGTTTAAAAATCACCATTTTTAAATACCCTGTGTGTGGATTTTTACATTTTCACGTATTAAAAACTGAAATGCTTATGAAACTGTACCATGGCAAATGAAGAGCTGCAGACGTTTTTGTTCTCGGTGGCCGTCGAAAGAGCTCAAAGAGAGTTGGACGGGCGGAGCAACAAGCAATTAAAAAGTCAATAAATCAATCAATCAACTTTTATTTGTACAGCACTAAATCACATCCAAAGACCTCTAAAAGTGCTTTGTACAATCATAGAAAAAAAAAAACTGGGCCCCCAGAGCAAGCAAAGTGCGACAGTGGCCAGAAAAGAAACTCCCCTATGGGAAGAAACCTAGAGCAGATCAAGACTCCAGAAGGGCTGTCATCTGCCTATGACCAGTTGGGGTGAGAAGGAAATCTAAGAAGGATCTTAAATTTATTTCTAGATCTAACTGAAAGCCAATGTAAAAATGCTAAGAATGGTATAATGTGCTGCCTCCTCCTAGTTCCAGTTAGTAGACTTGCAGCAGCATTTTGTGTCAATTGTAAGGTCCTAAGAGAAGATTTTGGGTACCCTGATAATATGGAATTACAGTAATCTAAACTAGAAGTAACACACATTGATGATTTTTTTTTCTGCATCTTTGAAAGACAAGAAATTTCTAATTTTAGAAATATTTCTAAAATGGAAAAATGCTGTCCTTGCTACGTTTTGAAGATGGGAGTTGAATGTCAAGTCTTTATCAAAAATGAGGTTTCTTACAGCGTCATTGGAGACAAAAATGGTTTTGTTTAAGCTAATTTGACCATTGTACATTTTTTCTCTAAGCTCCCTTCGTTTTTTTTTTCATTCATCTTCTATACCCGCTTATTCCTATTCAGGGTCACTGGGGTCTGCTGGAGCCTATCCCAGCTGTCATAGGGCGAAGGCAGGGTGACACCCTGGACAAGTCGCCAGTTCGTCGCAGGGCCACATAGAAACAGACAACCATTCACACACACATGCACACCTCCGGACAATTTTAGAGTGTTCAATTGACCTGACCTGCATGTTTTTGGAGTGTGGGAGGAAGCCGCAGAACCCGGAGAGAACCCACGCAGACACAGGGAGAAAATGCAAACTCCACACAGACAGGTCCCAGACCCAGGCCCCAGAATCGAACCCACGACCTTCTTGTTGTGAGGCGGCAGCGCTAACCACTGCGCCACCGTGTCACCCACTGCGCCACCGTGTCACCTTGTCCTGAAGCTCCCTTCGGCCCACAATAATAACCTCGGTTTTATTGATATTAAGCATTTTGTGTCATCAAAGTTTTGATGTCACTTAAGCAAGTTTCTAATTTAACTAACTGATGTGCTTCATTGGCTTTAAATGACAGATATAACTGTGTATCATCGGCATAACAAAGGAAACTGATGTTATGCCTTCCAATTAAATCACCAAGAGGTAACATGTCAATGTTAAAGAGGAGTAGTCCAAGAACAGACCCTTAAGGGACTGATTTTTATAACATGGTATCTGGAAGAAAAAATCCCGCACACTGGCAAACTTGCATAAAGACAGAGATAAGTTATTGCGGCTTTTCGGTGCAAGACCTTTATCAAGCAAATGTTTGTGCCAGAAGAGAAAGTCATCTTAAATAGGATTGGCTATTTGACTCCAACCAATTGCTTTGTTGCAGATCTAATACCAAACATCGATATGCAAACAGTCAATACCCTTTCACTCCCATTTAATTTTGGTGCTGATGATTTTAAACAGGAATTATGTTTTACAGGACTTTTGGTGTTCAGTGTTTGGCACTTAATTACCTGGCTACTCAAACTGTACTGTAGATGCCCGAGGGGCCTTCTATGTCAATTCAACCAGAGTTTGGCAGCTTTAGAGTTTAGATTTTGACTTTGATAGTATATCATTTTTCAAGAGCTTAAGTTAGTTTCCTGGTGCTGTGCTGTTTGTGTGGTTCTTTAGCTGCTAAGTAGAGGTGCAATTGAATCACTCCATAGACCACTGAACAATTTGTCCCCCTCACTTGTAATGTCAGAGACGCCAAAAGGTTTACCCTGCCTTCATCCAATGACAGCTAGGAGAGACTGCAGCAATCCTCACAACCTTGAAGGCAGGTGTCGGAGGATATAGAAGATGGTTGAATGTGTCTTGTCCACCAATGACCCAATCACAGTTTATTTGAGGGACAAGAAACAAAACAAAAGGTAGCACAAGCTAACAGAAAATAAGGTTTTGTTTAAAACAAAGAAACTTAAACTGACTTAATGTCTGTAAAAGTTTACAATCAAAACAAAAGTCTCAAAAGTATTGTTGTAGTGCTTAAGACCAGTCCAAGTGTTGGACCAATCTCAGGATCACTTCTCGACCTAGCACTCTTTGGTTTGGCCTTGTCTTGGTCTTGGACATTGCAGTTTTGAGGGAATTTCAAAAACAGGCAGGCTGGTCATGACTGTCAATGTCAATGCCACCATTATTGCACACCTTTCTTCAAACACAACTCGTGAGATGCTTCTATCTTAAAGACATACAATTACTATAAAATAAAGTCTAATTCCTCTGAGAGGCAGTGATAGCTGTCATGCAGTTGCTACACACGATATATTTACCTAAATGCAGCCCAAACTTTCAGGGAATTGTAAAGAAAGGCATGCACTGTAGTTGAAAATAAGCTGTGCGTGTATCCAGTACGTTCGAGCCCCAATATGTTGCTTTAGTTCTACAATTCACACAAGTATTAGTGTCCTGTAAATCAAATAATGTTTTCTGTCTTGGTCTCTAATTGATGTTGTTCTCCACTCTGTCCCAGTCCTGATCTTGACTTGATTTTGGTCTCAACGTCGTTTTCTCGTTTTCTCGATATGCCTGGTCTTAGTAGCACCCTGGTCTCGGTTAAAGAGTTCTTGACTACATCAGCCCCCAAAATGATGGAGCAGCGAGCAAAACAAGGCAGCGGTCAAACAGAATGGGCCATAAATTAACATTTTAAAAAACAAAGACAAAGGAACAGGTGACAAATAAGCACCCCCCCACCCCCCACCACAATCTTCAAGGGTTATCAGAGAAGAGTACGACAAAGAAGAAAGGATGTGTAACAGAGAACATGAAGAGGAGAATTATACCAAGGCCCTGTTTGCACTTGGTCACTTGAAACTGTTTTGGGGGATCGTATCACGAAGAACGCATCTTGAAGCATGTGTTTGCGAGATCGCATTATGTTCACACGTCCGTGAGGAATGCTATGCGAAGCGTCGAGACCACCTCCCTGAGGTGGTTCGAGTAATCTGATGACAATACGGATTTGGACTGTTTCCACTTGGTTACTTTGTGTGATTTTTGCCGATCGGAATACAAAAAACGCTTGAAATGACCAAGTGCAAACAGGGCCCAAGAGGCAGGCTAGAGATGAAAGAGGCTGCAGTGAAAACCCTGCTAGTGAATCGTTCAAACAGGCAGCATATCATCAAACATCAGAAGCTATTATTCAGTGTCAGTGTCACGACACTGGATGGTTTGGATCGCCATTCATTGCAGCGTTCCTCCAGCTGGTAAATGTTTAATCCTTCCTTGGTGCAGAGAGCAGAGTCCCTGTGTCATCAGCTAAGGGAGTCTTTTATTGTCTTTGTACCTTGGCCTATTCAGTCTGAGCACATACAGTCACACAAACACAGGACTCCATGAAGTCTTCGACAGGTAGGTAGTCACCCGCAGTGACAACTCGTGTGCTGTTTTAGTTGTTAATGTAGCTTTTCTTGAAAAGGTCCTTAGATTTTTGTCTGATAAGTCAATGTTACCTGCGTCTGTTATTGTGTATATGTATTAAAGTCCTTATTATTATTATTGGCTGTTTCCTCGAATTGGTCTTCAAAAGCTGTTGTTTTGCATCAGTGCTGTGAACTAATTTGTTAGATTTTCAAACTGAATTTTTATAAAAGACAAATGTCAAAAATATAAATAATAAAATAAGGTAATGAAATAAAAAAGCATGTCAGCAGATATGTGTTTATTTTGTTGCAGAGACACTTTTAAGGTAATGAGACAGCCTGAGCCAAAGCAGAGTTAAAACTTTGCTCTATTGCCCCAAAAGGGAAAAGATGACAGTCCAATAACCATCCTTTTCAATTGAGTTTTTCATTTTGCAGTTATAAAAGTAAAAAGTGAAGGTGGGTGGATCCAAAATGTTTAATATTTTTTTGCTATTATTGTTTGACTGTGTGGAATTGTGAACAACTATGAATAACTTATTGCGATGATTATCTTCTTCTTTTTTTATATATATATATAACACAGTGACAAAGGTTAATAGATAAATAACTGCAATGTTCCAGAGCAGGTCTAAATAAATAAATTACTGAGAGATGAACAATAACCTGTTGCTAAGCCCCAATCTAAACAATTGAAAAGCACAGTGCATGGAAGGTTTTATACAATATTTATATTGATTAAACAACATAGCACTCACTATAGCATCCGTTTATTAAACATTGGTCAGTCACAGAATTATGACTGTTTCGTTAACCTTCACATCACTTAAGAAAGGGTGAGGATTACTCAAAATATTTTTGTCTAAATTGCCCGTTGTGTAAATTTCTATTGCACAGTCTGCCTACAATAGGTAGTACTGCTGGTTATTTGTTTGCCAGCTTGCAGCATTGTTATTGTTTTTTTAAATTATTACTATAGTTAATCAAACCTGTTGCTTCAAAGAAAATTCTGCTTTGCTTTGTGTTTCGGGTTAAAGAATTCTTGTGTTGATTTCGTCAGCCATGTGTCGCTGCAGTTGTACAAGTGTGTTACTTTGTGTCTGTGTTTTCTACAGGTGGCAACAATGCAATGGAATTTCCACGGTAAGGAATAATTTTAACAATTCATCATGTTGAGATACTGCTCAATCTATACAATCAATGAAACTGTAAGACACATGAACATGTGTTGAGTAAGGTTCAACACCTGTAATATGTGCTTTGACGTTAACTAGGAAAATCCTTTTAGATTCTGACAGTTATAGGAAAATATGGGAAGATACAGGGGACGACTCACTGGAATCAGATGTGATTATTTTAAATACATGAGGAGGGAAAGACAATGAAACATGCGAGTAGAGACAATATAAAGAGAAAATATAAAGGGAGGGAAGACAAGAATAAGGAAACTCAAACCCTGACTGACTGGAATTTGCAGATATGACAACAAAGCATTTCGGGGAAAACATCTGCTGTTTAATGCGTGTATCAAAAACAAACAAACACATTTTCTTTGTATGACAGTATTGACAGCTTTGCAAAAATGAGCCAATGGTGTGTTATAGTGTGTACATGTGAAAAAAGAAATCAAGTAATTAATAGGATCAAACACAATATTAGCATTGCACATGAGATGTGTGATGAAAAATCAAACAACTTTTTATCAGGTTATAAAAGTTTTCACTCCCTTTGAAAAGACTTTATCACCTCAGGAATTAAAACTGCCTTAGCTGATACTGGTGTGACTGTTAACAGCGCAAATGCTTCTAAAACATATCTTGCTTTTGCTATCGGTCATGTTTTCAGTTTGTGATACTTGCATTTTGCATGTAACTACTCCTTTTACTGAGCAGCCTCCAAAATACCTTTGCAAATTTTACTCAAGGAAAAGTCAAAGTGTGTGAGTCCCTTAAATCACTATGCATTGAGAAGAGAGTAGTCAATGTCAGAAGGATTTTGAACACAGTGCCAGTGCTTGACTTCCATCCAGGTACATTAACAGTAGCATAACATATAGATATTGATTATCTCTAGCGTAACCTAGAAAATAAAAACAAAATAAAACCCCTAAAATCCATCGAGTTCTTTAGTAGGTCCTTAACAATTGTTACCTGCTGTCCAGTAGCTCTTTCAAATTTTCCTTTGCTTGCCATCAGTTTTACCTTCAATCCAAAGGAAGGGATTGATAATCCAGCTCTGGTCATTGCTGACGACCCCGGTAAGATTTTATTCTAACAAATTTTATGCAAGCTTTCTGCACCCCTTTCGTAGTGTCCTTACTGTGGTAAATGATTCCAATAACCTGTCTGTGCAGAGACAGATCAGAGTCTGGTGCCCAGACTCTGTCAACTGAAGCGTTTGGAGGGACAAAGCTTTGGCTTCCACCTGCGAACTCACCAGAGTGGCCAGGCTTTTGAGATCAGAGCTGTGGAGCCGTGGAGTCCTGCAGAACACAGCGGCCTCAGAGATGGAGACCGAGTGCTTGAAGTCAATGAGGATTATGCAATCGACATGGACTTTCACACAGTTAGTGTCCGGAATTCAGTCAGCTATTCCATTGTAGAAAGTAGACTGTTTATTTTCTTTCTTTTTTTGCAATGGACAATGGACATGGTCATGTAAATTCCACCCAACAAGCACAATGAAAGGAAGGGAAGTAAAAGTCCTTCATTATTATCTCGACATCATCCTTTTTATACAGACTACAGGTTTAGTAAGTACATCAAAACATAGACAGTCTTTCAACAATCCTGTTTTATTGATTGATTGATCAACTGGTCAACTGATTATTGGAATTTTTGGTTGCAAAACCACATAACCAACATCACTGAGCCACTGTCCAAAGCAATGAACTGCTGGTTTCTGGACCAAGAAACTCAGTCCTAAATGCAAATGTGAAGGCAGAGGAAAAACATCAGAATTTCACCTTTGTCACTTTTATGCATGAAAAGGAATGAGGAAATAAATAAAACTAGAAAAGCACTATATATATACAGTCCATGTACCATTTTACCAGACAGGACTGTTAACATTGTCATTGTGTGTCAATTGTATGAACTAATTATGGTACAATAATAACAGCATCAACAAATGGTAAATGGAGTGCACTTACATAGCGCTTTCCAGCACCTTCACGTTACCCCAAAGCACTTTACAATGGCCCCTCATTCACTCACACACCAATGGGTGGCTGCCCATTGGGAGCAATTTAGCGTTAAGTGTCAAGACCACTTCTCGACCTAACACTCTTTGGTTTGGCCTTGTCTTGGTCTTGGACATTGCAGTTTTGAGGGAATTTCAAAAACAGGCCGGCTGGTCATGACTGTCAATGTCAATGCCACCATTATTGCACACCTTTCTTCAAACACAACTCGTGAGATGCTTCTACCTTAAAGACATACAATTGCTATAAAATAAGGTGTAAGTCCTCTGAGAGGCAGTGATAGCCGTCATGCAGTTGCTACACACAATATATTTACCTAAATGCAGCCCAAACTTTCAGACTTTCAGGGAATTGTAAAGAAAGGCATGTACGACAGAAAGGATACGACAGACTGGGATGGAGCGGGATTTGAACCACAAACCTTTTGGTCATTGGGCAACCAGCTATACCTCCTGAGCTACAGTCGTCCCTGACAACAATAATTTTTTATGTTTAGAATGAGCTAGCATGGTATTTTAGGTAATTTTAAGGATATGACTGATTAATTAAAGTTGCTCCCACTTTGAAAAAAAAACTTAGCAATTAAAGTAATAGATCACTGGGGCACCAAAGTTGAAAATGTCAATGGTTTCATTAACTGAATCTTCTGTCTCTCATGACTTGTGTGACAGGTGGTGAGAAAGATCCAGTCCTGCGGGCTACATCTGTTCCTGCTGGTGTTAAGCGCAGAGGAGTATGAAGAGGTCCATTCAGCACTTTTTAATGATCAGTTTGTAAAATAATCATATTTTCCAAATCCTCACTTTTCATCTTGGTTTAAAGTGAAAGACTCACAAAGAAACTGTAAATCTTCTCTTAACGGCATATTTATTCCTCCATTTACAGCCCTTGGCATAAATACTCAGTCTGAGCAATAGACTAAGAAGCTAAATACAAAGATTGTTGGTAGAAAACACTGGTAAGCCATAGGTGAAACCACTGTAGTGATGGCTCAGTAGTAGTAGAAATATTTTTTATTTAGAAGAAGTATTTTTACACTGACTTTCTCAGGTAGAACGCCTTTAAAATGCATTTTAATGTCTTTATTAATCCCACAGCGGGGACATTGACAAGTAGGTGCACCTATATAGTACCAGGTACCAAGTTGGAGGTTGATTTCCTTTCTCTGATCTCCAATCAGTCTGCTAATTTTTCTCCAACCTCTGAGATCAACATGGCACATGTTGCTCACTAGATGTGTCTCTTTTGGGGATAATTCTTTGTAAACCCTAAAGATGTTTTTGTGTGGAAATCTCAGTAGATTATCAATTTCTGAAATTCCCCTTTTTTTGTGAACTAAATCTCTTCCCCATTGTGACAATATTTTTTAACTTCAACTAGTTATGTGCATTCCCCACTGAAAAACATTTGTACCCTTTACAAGTACAAACTTAAATGTGATGGAGAATAGCATCAAAAATAATTGTTGGTGCTGTTAGCTGGTGTTGCCCCGGAGAGAGCTCGTCGGCATTGTTTGTTTGTTTGTTTGTTCAGACCCAAATGGAATAGTGACAAAGGGATGCTGGTGTCTGTTGTCTGCAGGCCATGACCAGTGAAGTGGACATGCGGTGGCAGGCTGAAGCCTTGAAAGGTGACACCTATTCCAGACCGAGGCTGTGTCACATCCGAAGAGATCCCAAGCAAAGCCTCGGAATGACCATCTCAGGTTCATCACTACACCACTTTTGTGAAGATACAATAACATAAACCTTAATAGATTTAATAAAACTGAAAAGCGCTGTCAACAATTCAAGTTGATGATTTAGAGAATTCTGCAACACCATCTCTGTCTCCATGTAACTGTTTGGAAACAGATAATTTTTAACGTCATTATCTATTTTTAATGTCAAAGGTGAGAATGGTGGGCTTTCTCACTGTGTTGGCCCTCAATGAACTGTCAACTTGTCTTGGCTATAAGCCTGCCTCTAACCTGAGACAGCTGCAATAAGCTCCTGCTGCCCAATCACCCTATGTGCAGAATTAGTTGTGTCAGAAATTGGATGTAAGATGAATGCATTTGATGAATAATTTCTGCTCAAGGCACTGCAGTGATGAAGGGTCAACTATTTTCTGTTCTTAGTGGAGTAGACCCTTTTACAGTGTGTGAACACTGATGACATATTTGTGAATGTGCACATTTTGGAAGTGGAATGGTATGGCTGAGTTTGTCAGGCTATGAATCAGAATGAGAAACGTTTATTGCCAAGTAGGTTTAACACTTACAAGGAATTTGTTTTTGTGTAGTTGGCACTTACAAAACATCAGCAATGCAAAAAGATCAGCTTACTATACTAAGTACTGTATATATATATATATATATATATATATATATATATATATATATATATATATATATATATATATATATATATATATATATATATACAGGGAGATAAAGATAAGAATAACAAATTACATATTTACAAAATAGCGTAAAAAATCAAATATAATGTGCAACATTAGACCTCACTATGTGAGGGAGTTCCAGCCGGCAACCAACTACGAAAAAAACTACTTGAATCCATTAACTATGAACCATGTAGGTGGACAATGTTACTAAGTGGCCTATTATCCAGTGGCCAGATATATATATACGTATTTGGTGGAGAAACCCAGCTTGCACACCAGAGAGAACCCAACCCAGAGAGAAGACACTTTCTAATATCCTCTTCCTTTCGAATCTGTCTGGGTAAATGGGCATGGTTGATGCGCACACATACCTTTGATGACGTAGCCTGTGAAAAGGTCTAGATGGAACAAAAGAAAACTTTTAACGTGTTCAGAGTGTGGCAGAGTGGAGGGGGAGAAAGTGCTTAACCCGACAACGCCACCTGGGGAATTGCGCCCCAGGAGATATTTAGCTGGTAATTATTAACTATTTCTACACCGGTTAATAGTAATAAGTAGGCAAACTCAGGTTCAAAAATTACCACGGGCAGAGACAAATACAAGAGAAGGTAAGGACAATTTTTTTTTATTGTGGTCATTATTTCAAAATAAACACATACGTACTAAATAAGCTGGGTGGACAGTGCTGGGGCTTCTCTGATGGGCGAAACTCAAATCAAGGAAGGAGTAACTAACAGAAAAAAACAGCCGTGACACAACAAAAAAACAAACACACACAAGGGGATTTGTTTATTTAAAATTTAAAACCAGACCTCCCAGCTATAATTACAACTTCAACTCACAACTCACACACACACGCACACACACCGAAACAATATACTTTGTATAATAGAAAATAAAAACAAAACAAAACAAGCTAAATAAGCAATAAACAGAAGAAAACTGAATGCAACTTTAACAGAATTCACAAGTTCAATACAATTCTTCACAGTGCAATATTAAAATAGCCACATTCTATCTCTTGATCAAAATCCTCAACGCCAACTTGGCCTATGGTGTTACCGCCCTGTCGCGTTCGAGAGAACGGATGAGCCACAAGGGCACTTTAAAAGCCAAAGCAGCAGTGTGTCCAGTAGCCGGGTACCAACTGTGCGGTCTCACCCGCATAATGTTATTTTAAAGCGCTGGGGGACGTTGAGGTGGAAACGTTTCCTCCACAGCTGGGAGGGTTCCCGATGGGGGCAACGTGACCCACTGGCACAAGCCGTACACCACACTTCAGCGAAACAATCGTTTCACAGAATAAACTTGGCAAGTGAGTAGAAAGAGGAGGGAGGGGGGTGTGCATGACTGCACCTTAACTACGCGCTGAAACAAACTGCAAGCGTCCTTATGCTGATGCGCTCTGAACGGGGCAACACCAGCTAACAGCACCAGCTAGCCGTCGCACTGCAATGGGGACTACTGTGTCACTGCACACGCTCGACACTCAAGCACAATGGAGACAGCGGCACACATTACCTGCCTGCTGCAAGAAAGAACGTGCACCCTGACGGTTGGTACGCTCCGGAGTTTTGAGCCAGCATGAATCCTGAACACCCCAGCAAGAGTGTAGCCACGCCACAAGGGACAAGCCTCACCACGCCACGCCTCTGCGTAGTGTAAGCGCAGCCTACAGAGTGAAAGCGAGCCAGGTGGAATTGAACTCCTATAAGGAGGTGCGCTCCCCACCCACCAATCAAGGCATCAGGCAACACAGCACAGGTGTGGAGGAGTTAGCCATGCCCGGCCACATGCACCCCCACCTTTTGTATCATCGACCCGATGATAAACAAATCCCAGCTAACACCAAGGCCTGAAAACCACAGTTTGAGAATTTGACGTGGAGTCAAGGGGTCGAATAGCAGCATTGCCCTGAGAACCAGCTGGCCGCGGTAGGTGATGAACATTTGGATGACTGCCAGCAATAGAGCGAGTGGTTTGACGAAGAGGTTGCTGACTGCTACTGAGCTGGTCAGCTGGGAGCAACAGAGGAGCTGGTTGTGATGGATCCTTACCATCCACAGGTGCTGTCAGGCTGGACGCAGCCTGGGGTGGTGTCCCAGCCAGGGCAGAGGATGCTTGAGGGCTTGCAGAAGGTGGCAATACAGCAGTAGGTGGCGCCGGAGTCTCGGACACCAGAAGCGTCAGCGTAGGCAAGGATGGAGAAGCTGGGGGAGGAGCAGCCACAGCCTCAGGCTGAACCACAGCCTTCAGCATGTCTCTGTGGACATTCCGAGTCCTGTCCGGGTCATCAACAGGAGCCACTGTATAGACCACACCTTCACCAGTAGGGGCCCTCACAACTTGGTGGACCACCGAACTCCAGATATCTTGGATCTTGTGTCGGCCTCTGACACCATGGTTCCTCAAGTACATCAACTGGCCCACCGGCAGAGGTGCATCCCGGACATGCTGATCATGTCTCTCTTGCGTTAGTCAGCCAACAGTCGCTCACGAGCATGACCTAGAAGGAAGTCAACAGGAGAAGAGGCTCTTGACCAAACATTAAATAAAACGGTGACTCACCAGTGCTCTGATGTGGCGTGGCGTTGTAGCAAAAGCTCTTGTGGCAGACCAGAAGCCCAGTCCTGCTTCCGAGAGGGTGGCAATGTGCGCAGAAGGCTGTGAAGCGTTCGATTGAACCTCTCGGATTGAGCATTACCAGCCGGATGGTAGGGGGTAGTGCGGGACTTGGCAACACCATACAAAGCACAGAGCTGGTGGATTAAGGTGCTCTCAAAACGTCTGCCTTCAGAACACCATACTTAGAAAATCATTCTGGCGGAGACGACCAGACCTGGCTGGATGTTTTGCTGAATACCAAGGTGCCAGGCAAAGCTGGAGTGGCATGATGGGGTGCAGGTACATACTGTCGTGACAGTGCGTCGGCATTTCGGTTGCTGCACCCAGACCGGTACTTAATTTCCAGATCAAAGGCAGCAAGCTCAGCGGCCCACCTATGCTCTGCGGCTCCGAGTTCAGCAGATCGAAGGTGGCTCAACGGTTTATTATCAGTGTACACAATGCATTTGTGCCCCAATAGATACTCCCGAAATTTCTCCGTCACGGCCCACTTGAACGCAAGAAATTCTAGCTTCATAGAGCTGTAGTTGGACATGTTACGCTCAGTGGGCCTGAGGCCCCTGCTAGCGCAAGCCACCGGTCTCACACCACGATCCGACTCTTGGGAAAGCACTGCACCAAGCCCACTATGTCAGTTTCAAGAATAAAGGGACGCGAAAAATCCACATGCTAGTACTGGGGCGGAGACCAACCTTGATTTTAAAGCACTGAAGCTCTCTTCACACTCAGGCGTCCATGCGACCCCCAGCTCCTGACCTGATCCCCTTCTTGCCTTGGTACCTGCATGATCAGCTACTAACTGGTGCAGAGGCTTGGCTAGCTTGGCAAAGCCATTGACGAAACATCGATAGTAGCTGTCAAAACCTTAAAAAGGATCGCGGCTCGCTGATGTGACGGGGACGCTGCCAGCCAGCCACAGCCTCGATTTTCTTGGGATCAGTCGAGACTCCCTGGTTTGAGATGACGTGTCCCAAGTACGACAGCTGCTGCTGGAAAAATGCACATTTCTCTGCTTTGGCTTTAAGGCCCTCCCTCTGCAGCTGCCCGAGCACCATTTCCAGCCGCTGCAGGTGTTGCTCAACGGAAGACGATAATAATATTATATATATATATATATAATATATAATATTGAGGTAAAGCAGTAGAGACTGATCCTGCTGATCACTAAACATGTGTTGCATCAGCCACTGGAAGGTGCTCGGAGCGTTGCAGAGGCCAAACGGCATTCGGTTAAATTCGAAAAGACCAAAGGGGATGCAAAAGGCGGTCTTGGGACGGTCCTGCTCAGCCATTGGCACCTGATTATACCCACTGGCAAGGTCAAGGGGAGAAAACCAGCGGGCCCCTGAAAGTGTGTCCAAGCTCTCCTCAATACGAGGCAGTGGAAAGGAATCCTTTCTGGTCTTGCTATTAAGGAGCCGATAATCCACACATAACGGCAAGCCACTGAACCTGAACAGGTACCAGCAACCAGCTTCATCACCCCACCAGGTATCGGAACTGCTCGCTTTCCTCGGACACTAACATCACCATGGGGGCTGATGGTGACCTGAGCTGAAGACTGGTAGCACTTCTGGAGGGCGGCCACAACTGAACTCAAGGAGGACAAGAGGATATGGAAATTTATCTTTTTCATATTCACTGCAATTTGGATCAGGCTTCAACACTTGAGTCCTTTGATAGAGTGAGTTCTTAAGGTAGCAGGGTTGTACCTTTTGAAAGGTATTGCTTGAAAGTACACCTCAACATTCGTAAGAGAGCACACCTGTTCAGTTTCATTGTTTCCAGTGATGCCAACTCTTTAAGTAAATATTATAGTCTCCCTGATGTTGAGAATAAAGTGGTGACTGTTGTACTGGATTTTGAAAAGATGTCACTGAGTTGTTACTTAAAGAATAACTTTTCTCATTTCTGACAGCCAAGCAACACATATAGAGCCTTAAAAACACATTTTCTTGCACTGAACAAACACCACTCCACACAATTACCTTTTTTAAAAAATACATTTAATACATCACACAAAAGCGGTGAACAGCTTTTGCGAGTGCAGTTTGGGTCAGTCTGATATGGTCAGTTACACTAAGACAGAGTCTCCATCTTGTCGTAGATCTAGGATTACTGTGTCTGAGTTGCAAACCTAACCAGAACTTCTTCCTACATGTGCCAAATTTAAGGGAAACTGGTAAGGGGTCATTTAAGTGGATTATCCTCTTCATTTGGGTTGCGGATCTGTTTATTCTGAAGGATTTTTGTCTTTATTTTTATTGCCCATTTAGCTTTTTCTTTCAGAGAGGGTTGACTACTCATTTACAGAAACTCTTGAACCAATGCTCACAGACTGAATATTTCACAAGGGAAAAAAACAGTGCAATTGTGCTCAGACATTCCACTTACCAGTAACGATTCTCTGACTTGGTTCGGTGAGTCCATTTAGGCCCCGTTTACACAAATACTGTTTTTTCTGAAAACACACAAATATGTTCAACTTGTTCTACTTGTAATTTAATTGTGTGAATGTGTAAATGGAGAAGTTCAGAGTGTAGAATGACTGAAGTCTTGCAGTTTGGTTTATGTTTGTTATTTGGTGTTTCACATTTCAACAAAGAGGCTTTGAACAGTCTCTGTCCCAACGTGTTACTTACTGGCTTAATGACTGAAAGATAATGATTAATTATTTTACAGTTTAAAAACTGAAAAGATGCTCCAATGCGTTATGATTTAAAAAAAAAAAAAAATTGCAACCCCATTTGGGAAAGCAACACCCAAAAACCCACTTTTTCGGCTGAACATAATGTGTTATGGTATGTAGTAGTGTTGCTGATTGGTTCTGTTCCAACTTACGACTAAAAAGTTGTTCGGTGTGAGTTTAGTGACTTTTAGTTAATTTGTTAGCTATTCAGTCATTTAGTTAGTCTGTTAGTTATGGTCAGAGTTTTTCTCAGTACTCAGAGCTCTGACAGTGTACCCGAGAGGACACAGCAATTGGCGGTCACAGCTGTCAATCACCCTAGCCCTCCCATTTGCCTTCCTCTACCCAATGCAAGCTGCCTGTGTGACTTGCATAACGTGACTTTAGTAAAGGAAGTGAATGCACAAGCCGTAGCCAACATTCCACTAACAAAAAGAGCCTGAACCATTGAAAGACTTGAAAAGAAAACTGCGTGACGGAGAGGAGCCATGAGGAGCAAGCAAAGGGGAACAGTTCCTTGTTAAAACCAGGAAGAGATTTTGCATGTTTCCCTTGCCACTGCCGGTTAAGTTATTTCTTTGAAGTTGCGTACACTTGTCCTTGTCTTTGTAGCATATTTAACGAGAAATGTCACGTAACACAGTCGTCCTTGGAACGTTGTTTAAGCTCCCTCCTGCAGCGCAGTACCAGGTACAGTACCCACATTATATGTAATAAAAATAAACAAAAAAACAAAACATTCTGACTCTGTCGCTGATCTTGGTGAAGCAGCAGTACACCAGAACAGTGTTATATTATAACCAAACAGTGTTTTTCTTAGTCCTTGTTATGCGTTTAATTTTAGTTTGTTTTAAGCCTTGTGGTGAGTTTGAGTAGTTATTTTGTATTTGTTAGCCGATTAGCCGATATTCACATTTGATTTTTAAAGCGTCCTTCGTTTTTGTAAGGATGGTTCTTTGTTAATACGTGCTTCAGTTTGTCTTCTTAAATACATAATTTATTACTTATACCTGCCACACTCTGTTTTCCCATCTTTACCCGATTCTAAATTACAATATTGTTAGTCCTGACTACCCCTTTCGTCTCTCAGGGCATTTCCATTTTACAATGTAAATTTAGCTTTTTTGAGGATTTTTCATTTTATTGTTTGGGGCTGGTATGTCACGGTCCTATTCGGGGCAGACTCCGTCATCTCTCAGCACTGGTCAGTAATGGCTCGGAGGCAGTCGGGTCCGGGAACAATATTCAGCCATTGCCCTGGGAGACTCTGGAGGAGACAAGTCCTCCACCTCATAGGACATCTCTGTTGCGAAGGTGTCTGCACTATTGTCCGTGTTGCTCATCATTTTTTTCCCCTTGTGTGTGTAGCGGGGAGGGCAGGAGGGAGGTGGGGATAGAGGGTGGGGTGGTGGCTTAGCGCTGGACTGGAGCCCCACTCATTATCAAGGCATTTTTCAAATTAGGTTTTATGTCCTTTTATGTCTCATTGCTCGGGTTGTGTTTTTTTTTTTTTTTTTTTTTACTAATTATGTCTTACAACAGGTTTTATGTTTTTTATGTGTCTTTGCCCTTTTCTATATTAGGTTTTATGCTTCTTGTATAACCCCATACAAACAGCAACACGAGCATTAATACACAGTGGAACATTCACAAAACTGAACACACATCAGGAATTTTACAATATGAATATGAGTGTGGTTGATTGTGCGGCTAGAACAAACCTTAACATTCGGATAATTTTAATTAGTCCGTTTTCAAAATGAGAAACTCTGGCGCTCCTGTGCGCTCCGGGCATTATGGCTGCTGTGCCATGATCCCACCCTGAGGTGGCAGTGTCGCAAGTTGTCCTGGTTGTTGATTGATTTGAACCTGCTGAAAAAGTAAAGTAAACGTGAGTTGCAGAATAAGCTTGACTACTGATATTATTACCTGTCATTTTCCTCCTTACAATACAACATATTGGCGATGATGATGGCTCTGTGCGGGATTTCGCCACCTCCCGCATTTTTGCAAAGCCTGGGTGAGCCTACGGTACCTTTCGAGACGTGGCTTTGCACGTTTGACAATTATGTGCTAACTCTGGACGACAAAGTAGAGGACAAGAGGAAACGTGCGTTGCTAATTCACTCAGACGGCGTGGAGGCACAGCACATTTTTTTACACGCTGCCAGCGTTTGTTGATTCCTACAACGATGCACTGAAGGCTTTAAAGCACTTTCTTGTGCCAAAGCTGAACGTTGTCACAGAGCGGAACAAGTTTCGGCAGCTTGTTGGGCACAAGCTGACGGATCTACGGCTCAGTATGCAGCGGTTCTGCAGGACTTGTGACCAGATTGTGGAGAAGACATCAAATGTGTGGATCAGAGTGCGCCTGCTGCTGGAGGATATGCTAACGCTGGATAAGACGTTGAAGATTTCTGCTCAGATCGAGAATGCGGCTGCTGAAGCCAAAACAATACCTTACGCAGGTGGAGGGGTTGAGGCTGTCGTCGGTATGGTTCGTGGAACTGCTTTTTGTGTCGGTAGGCAGAAGCAGCAAAAGTACTCCAGCTCTCATTCCAGACCACCGCAGGCTGCTGCTGTTCTCTCCGCTGGCCTAAAGGTTGCTGGTAAGACTTGCTACAGATGTGGCTCGTCACATTTTGCAAATCACCCCAAGTGCCCAGCGAAATCCGTTGCAGACTGTGAAATAAACATGGACATTTGATTCTGATTGTGGATACAGACTCTACCAGAGCACATGTACAAAACTCATTTCAGCCACACACCTCTTCTGAGCCCTAGCAAAAAAAAAAACTGGCTACTTGCACAAGAAAACCAATTGCTGTTCTTGGCTCTTTGGAACTGTTGGTAAAATTCAAGACAAAATGCACATCCGAGTACATCCATATTGTTCCAGCAGGTACGCCTATTTTAGGCATGGATCTTTTTAATGGTCTCCAGATCAGAGATGGCCTGGTCACTACTGAAAGTCCTTCTGCTGTCCCAGTTCAGTACACAGCGGCTGTAACAGAAAATTCAGGCACTAGAACCGTTTCCGGATTTGTACACAAGGTAATGGTGAAACCAGAAATACAGCATGTGCAGCAGAAGCTACGTCGCCTAGCATCTGCCCCTAGTGCATTTCAGTGGATGATCTCCCAGGTTCTCGCTGGTTTGGAGGGTGTGCAGTGTTCCTTGGACGATACAATTGTGTATGCCGACACCCCTACACTGCATGAGATGCGACTCAAAGCCTTGCTGCAATGACTGAACGACAGTGGACTGAATTTGAATGCAGAGAAGTGCTTATTCAGAAAAAATGAATTTTTTTTGGGACACATTGTTTCTGCTTCAGGTACCCATTCAAACCCAGACCATGTCACTGCCATTATAGAGGCTCCACCCCTGTGTGATGCTACGACCCTTCCTGGGCCTCACCGGTTGGTATTCCAAGTTCATCCCCTGGTATGCCGCTGTTGTGGAACCCCTTCATGCTCTGCTTAGAGGGAATTCTGGATTTTGGAAGTAGCTTAATCTTGTATCCAGCACTGACACTGTTTGACCCTGCTCTCCCCACTCTGCTCACTACTGACGTCTGTGACTATGGAATGGGTGAAGTGCTCACTCAGCTGCATGGTGACTGTGAAAAGACTGTTGCATTCGCATCCAGATCCCTCACAGATTGTAAGAGGAAATACTCCATAATAGAAAAAGAGGCCCTGCCTTGTGTATGCTCGACTGAACGTTGGCGCACGTATCTCTGGGGACGGCATTTCACCCTGCGAACAGACCATAGCCCTCTCACCACCCTGCTGTCCACCAAAGGCTTCGGAAGAGGTGATATGAGAATTTCGATGTGGTCCGCTGCCTAATTGCTTCAACTACACTGTGGAGCAGAAGCATGGTCGAGAAAATGTTGTAACAGATTGTTTCTCATGTCTGCCCCTGCCGTCTTCTGAGCCGCAGGAGCTGGAGGAGGACAAAATTGCGATGGTGACTGTGGACCTGACAGCTGTTACTACTGAACAGCTACAGAGTGCCTATAAAGACTGCCCAGTGATGCAGCAAGTGCTCAAACATCTGAGAAGTGGCTGGCCCCGTGCACTCAAAGGCCTTGATCCTGCCCTGCAGCCCTTTGACAGGATACTGGCTGAGCTGGATGGGGTTTTGTTGAGAGGTCCTCAAAGACTGGTGATCTCCTTGCTTTGCAACCACGCACCTAGGTATAGTCAGGACTAAGCAAAGACTCAGAGAGCTCTATTGGTGGCCTGGTTTAGATACTGATGTTGAGGCTGCCATTAGATCATGCACTACTTGCTCCCAGCATGACAAGACAGCAATAACTAGAGCTCCTCCTCTACAACCAGTGCTGCTGCCCAATGCTGCCTAGGAAAACCTGGCAGCTCTCCCCACTCCCCACCAGAGTGGGGAGAGCAGGGTCAAACAGTGTCAGTGGGCCCATTCCATTCGGCTTCACCAGACTGCCGTTTTGCTATCACTTTGGTGGATTATTACAGCAAATGGCCAGAGGTTGCATTCACATCCGATGTTCCGGCTGCCACTGTAATTACATTCCTGTCTTCTGTTTTCAGCCGAGAAGGTGTAGTAGGAGGAGATTGATTGATTAATTTAATCGATCAAACGCACAAAGGAATGAAAACGGGACATCAAATAGATGTGAATGGGTTTTGCATGCAGTTCTTACCCTGACCACCAGAGGGAGTCTGTGGTAGATATGAAGGGCATGTAAAGAAATGAATAATTCTAATATTTAATATGATTTGATCAGGGCACCACCTACTTTTTGGTTGTTGACGTCAGCAGGAAACGCCAGAATCAGTCTCAATACCGTTTCAAATTAGCGGGGAGTTCTTGGCGATACGCAGGGATTTGACACTTTAATAAGTCAGTCAAACAACGACATCAGACTTAATGTGCATTTATTTTTGTAACAATAGATGGTTCACACAGACCAGTATGACATGAATGTGATCATGAAGATACAATCAGTAACGAATTGTGTGTGTGTGTGTGTGTGTGTGTGTGTGTGTGAATAAGACTAAGGAAAGAAAACCTAAACTTAAGCTAAAAGTGACCAAAAAAAGAAGAAATATAAAAAGGTTTCCGCTTGCCTACTAGACTTGTTATGTCTAGCAAAAATTAAGATATATTTGCAATATATTTTGGCCAAGTTATTGGTTTAACTGATGCACGCCAAACTCATGGGACAGCGAGCGAGTGATAAGGGCTTACGTTGGGTGAGCTTCTTCCAAGGTGGTCCTGGGAGTTTGTACTGTACCGTTCGGGTCCGGTACCGCGCAGGGAGCTTGGATTAGCACACTGACCGTTGAGGTTGAATTGCCCGTTCTGCTCTGTCCTGCAGGTGGCTTCACTGGCGTTTTGGCATCCGAGTAGAGTCTTTCTTCGTTACTGGTTGTGATTTCGGTGATCAAACAAATTACACGGAAGGAAAAACTGCTTGGCTGGTCCAAAAAGAAAAATTGTAAAAATCACGATATCGGGGCTGAGAATTAGCCAGTTGAGATCGGGTAAAAATTAAAAAATAAAAAATAGTCATCACTGGATGAGGCTGAGTTGTTTCTGCTACTATTTTAATATGATTAAAATTGGCCTTTTGCCAAAAATTAAAAAAAAATAAGTTGCCGAAAAATAAAACAAAGAAAAATGACTGACACAAAAACCAGACTGCACACAAGACAAAAACTAAACCTAAAAACAAGATTGGAACTAGACTGAAACAAAGGAACTGAATTCACTGGTATAAACTTGGAGAAAAGGGTGGTCTTTTGAACTCCAAGAACCAATGAAAAGGCTGTTCCAACACTGAAACCGATGGGTCGTCTTACACTATATGCATATACATGAATATGTAGGTGATGTCGGGTCTGTTGCTGATAAAGAAATGAAGCAACAACCAACAACGAAATAAAAGAACAACATGGAGAAATAAAAAACGTGTGAGCTTTCGTATGGTGGATACCTTACGAAAGTTAGGGAACAGTTGGGGAAGATGCAAAGTTTCAGAGCAAAGGGTTTTCCTGGAGATTTTATGGTCTCAAGATCTCAAATGAGATCTTGTCATCGAAAGAGGAGCATCACAGCCAATCAGGTACCACCTCTGGTTCCCTCCCAACGTGGTTCACCGAAGGGCCATGCTGCAATAAATTCCAAGTGTCCTGCGAGAACAACAAGTTCTCACTCCCAATCCGTCAACCGCCTGATGAACGGTCAGAGTCCCACATCGTCACATTCCAACCCCTTAGGTACCCGTTTTTCGTCGTTTTCCGATGAGTTGGGCAACCCCACACACTTACATAGGAATTTCACATCGTCCGATAGAAACGCCACGGGAGGCATACAAGGCGTCAACAATCTCTACGTTGTCATGGCAACGTGATCGCGGAACTCTGTTTATGCTTACAGCACTTCTGGTGTAGGTACAAAATCTTTCCAGCCTACGGAATCTGTCTGGGGTCTTATGGCAACACTATGAGGACAAACTACATCGCGCTTAGATAGATAGATATATCTATATAACATAGATATAACATTGTCTATCTATCTATCTATCTATCTATCTATTGTTTGTAGTTTGTCCTAATAGAGTTCCCGTATGCGACGCCGTCGACACGCCGTAAAAAAGTTGAGTGTGACTACAAGTTGAATATGACGACAAATTAAACAGTCCGATTTCTCCATTATAAAATGTTTTTAAAATAAAGCGGCTGAAATCATTCGAAAGCTTTATGATGGTGGCATCAGAAGTAATGTCACCGTGTCTAGTCGTAGTCTAGTTGACATTGCCTAACTTTAGCTTTTCATATTCCTGTACAGCAAAAAATGTGTTGGTATGTGAAAATTATCTTGCTGAACAAAACCTATAAATATCATAAACTTGTGTTTGCTCTTATTTTCTGACATAATCAAAAACACAATGCAAAAATGCCATTAACTGTCTGTTCTGGGAAGCAGAAACTTTCGGCTTATGACGTCAGCACTTGCTCTTTATGTTCGTGCAAGTTCCAATAAAGTGAAGTTTGTTTTTGTTTTTTTTGTTTTTAAGTATTTTTGCCAGAAGATGATACTTTGGGTAAGTCCAGATTTTCAAAAAAGTTATTCAGTTGATTTTCATCAGCGCAGGACTCTGAAGTGTATAGTTTGGAGAAAAACAGTTGCAGTTATCTTATCCAGATCTGAGATTATTGAGCCAGATTCATCGGTTATCTGCGTAATATAATTCAATGCTGATCTGGCCTTCAGCTGTTGTGCCAGAAGATGTCCAGCTTTGTCGCCATGTTCATATACCAGCCCCTAAGAGCGAAGGAGAAGTTGTTCGGCTTCAGAAGTGAGAAGAAGATCAAGTTCTGTTTTAAGTTTAATTCTTTCTTAATATAAATCAGGTGTGCCAGAAGATGTCCAGCTTTGTCACCATGTTCATGGTGACAAAGCTGGACACCATGAACCCCCTTTTGCCAGCAAAAGGGGGTTTAACCTCCAATGTCTAAATCCTTTTTGGCTTCATGCTAAAGTGGAAGTCTAGAATTACTGTGGCATGATCTGAAACTGTTATGGGTAAATATTGGGTGGAGGTAATTGCTGGAGAGAGTTTTTTTTATCTAATAGAAAGTAATCGATCTGCGAAAATGAGCAATGAGCGAGAGAAACAAAGGAATATTGTTTAACAGAAGGGTGTGATAATCGGCAAGCGTCAACAAATCCGCATTGGCTCATAAACATGGAGAGAGCCTGGGACATTTTTTGGGGTTGGTAAGCAGTGACAAGTGAATGAAATTTTCTGCACAAAAATAGCACACTGAAAAAAGATTAAACATTTAGCAAAGAACCCAAAGTAAACAATGTTAAATGAGAGCCATCTTCCCCGAGTATATGCCAACAAATACTTAAATGAGTAGTAGAACTGTTCCGTTTACCTTGACATAGTCAGTTCCTCTTTTGAGGGAGCTAGTTTGGTGCAACTCACGTTAGCCATGAGTAGTGTAGCTAGTAGATTAATCGGGTCTCGGGGGTTGTTGATGTTTGGCCACGAAAGTAGTAGCTTCCTCGGATGACGAGAATCTCTTTTTCGCCCCATTCTCCGAAGTGATCTGTAGACGAGCTGGAAAGAGAAGCGCTGGTTGAAGCCCCAGTTTGTACAGGTCGGCCATTACCGCTCAGTACTTGGGTCGCTACACGGCAACCTCAGGTGTGTAGTCCTCGAAGATCTGTATTGGCGACCCGCGGTACTGAAGTTTCCCTCGGCTCCTACGAGCTTCACGGACGATCAGATCTTTGGTCTGGTAGCGATGTAGGCGAAGTATCACCGGTCTGGGCTGTGAATCAGGTTGAGGCTTAGCGACGAGCGCTCTGTGGGCTCGGTCTAATTCAGCGGGAGACTGAAGGACCTGGTTGCCAAATACTTCCACCAGACGGTCGGTGAAGAAGCTTGTAGGTCTGGGACCTTCTATTGACAGAGGGAGGCCAATTATTCTTATATTGTTTCTGCGGCTGTGGCTTTCTAGATCAGCTGTCTTCGCTATTAGCTTCGTATTACTACTAGCTAAAGCAACAAACCTTTCCTCCAAAGCTTGAATTCGATGGTCTTGCAGTTCAGCGTGAGATTCTAGTGAAGCCATAGGTTGACCATGTTCAGTTATCATAGTTTGCATTCTCTCGAGTCTCAATTCCAGAGCCGCGAATGTTGATTTGAAGTCGGCTGAGATGCTGGCTCTGTGATCTTCTAGCATGCTGGCTATGCTAGTTAGCGCCGTGCTGTTATCGGTCGGAGAGGTATCCTCGTCCATTTATGTCATCGCGGTCGCTTTTTTCTTCTTCGGCATTCGTATAGGATGTACAGGGCTCAGGTCTTAGCAATTTAGCTCTTCGTTGGTCGGGGTCATGTGAAAAATCAGAGTTTTTAAAAAGTTTTTGCTGCGGGAGGTGAGGTCGTGCTGTCTTCACATGTTCACCCAAACCGGAAGTCTCCTTTATTTGCACCTTTACTGTAATTGTTTTGGGTTTTTTTTTGTTTCCCTTACAAAATCACCATTTCCATTTATTTTTATATAGTATTTAATTTGATCACTAGTATTTCATTTGATCTGTGTTCATTATTCTCTGTGAGAGTCTGTATTTTCATATTTAAATGCACCTGCATGCGCATTTATGCTCCCTATGCATTGGAAAATGTACACATAAGTCTCAAATGACGGTTTTGGCACTGCCCACACACTTCCGTGCGTCCATGATGTTGGCATGGATGTTTACCATTATATTCACCAGTGGGGAAGCCCGGAGTCAAAAGTTTATGATGACAACAATAAACCCAAAAGAAACATGGCGACTGTGGAGGAGATAGTAGCTATATACATAGCTATATAATATCTATGATAGTTGTAATGCATATCTTGCATTGATGACGAAAAACGGAGGCAGCGTTGGAGAAGGCAGTTCTTATCTCATAATTTTGACTTTTTATCTCATAATTTTGACTTTTTATCTCATAATTATGCCTTACCATGGGGCTTATTTTACTGGCAGAAATGGGTTTCCATACATGAAGGATTATTCGTAAAATAAAAAAAAGGGATATGTGGTATTTGCATGCATTTACTAATCCCACCCTGAGGTGGCAGTGTCGCAAATTATCCTGGTTGTTGATTGATTCCAACTTGCTGAAAAAGTAGAGTAAACGTGTGTTCCGAATTAGCCTGACTACTGGTATTATTTCCACATAAGGTGTGTATATTTATATTGTGTGTGTGTGTGTGTGTGTGTGTGTCAGAGGAGAAAGTCGCTCTGACAATAAAAACACTTTGACAGTTTACGTCTGTCAAACTGCGTGCGGACATGAGCACAAAGTCTTTGTGGATCAGGCGCTGTTTCGTACGAGGCATTTTGGATAGAAGAGGGTGTGATTTTGTGTGAAAGTCTGGCGCAGCCCTGTCACTCCCATTTTCCACCGCTTTCAGCTTTACGTGCGGCCTGAGGATAGGACGCACTGTATTTGGTGCTTTTTGCATGGATTTTTAGCAGAAAAACTTGGCAATCGCTTTGTGGATCTAGCCAAATAGGCTTTGTACTTCACCTCCCAGACCTTCAAATGACGATCCTTGCTCTTCTTGATATGACTTTCAGGTCTGAAGAACGAGTATGTCGTGAGCACAATGGCTGACAGCACAGCAGAGAAAGCCGGTGTCCGCACCGGAGACAGGCTGATCTGGATCAACGGAGTTATGACGTCAACGCTAACACAGTCCATGCTCATCAGAACTGTACGAGTCCGTCTTCCTCAGTCAAAGGCCAGTATTGTGAAGCAAGATGTGTGGTTAATAGAAGTAACTCCAACTAGAGATGGCAAGAATTAGAGCTGCACTGATTCTGAGAACACATTCTTAACATTGTGAATTTTGTTGCGCTTTTGAAGCCAGCAACACACTTTTACAAAATAAAAGCACATATTGCAGCTAACTAGCGATCGATAAATAAATAAGCCGTGGGCTAAACGAAGGTGTAGGGATGGGCGATATGGGCTAAAAGCTTTATCACAATAATTTCTGGCATTTATTGCGATAACGATAAAAGTGACGATAAAAAATATAAAACAATTCAACTCCATGTTTTGTTTTTTGTTTTTTTTAAACTGCATATATTTGAAACCGCACTCGAAAAAAAACGCTTACACGAAGCTGTATTAAAATAAATAAATAAATTAATTAATTAATTAATTAAAATAAATCCCGTTTACACAGATACGCGGCTGGAAACGACTGAAAACGATGTAGTACCTATGCCCGGCCTGGTGTGGCACCGCAAGTTTATTCCTTGAAGGCGGAAGAAGAACGCCTGAAGCACGTCGTGTTTGCAGAAGCAATAGCTTGCTAAAAAACAAGCGCCACAGAGAACAGAAAGAAAGATCACTCTTGTAAAGACGGTGTGGATAAACAACAGAGTTCGACGTCTGCTTTGAGTAACTTTAGAACACAAAGCCTGAAAAGGTCGATGCTAAAATTGACTCGGAGTTGTGCCAGTAAAAGTTCGCAAACATTTTTGCATTTCCTGCCTCAACATCCGCCGACCCAAAAGAAAATAATTAAAAAGTTAGACAGGATGTTTGCAAATCGTTTCCGTGGTGTTTATTTTCACTTTGCACACAATCCACGATCGATTCTCGAGCACGGTGGGTATGCTATCAGCCCCGTGCTTGTTATTGTGCAACACATGAGCTGCCGGCTGCCAGCAGCAAGTGCATTGCGCACGTAATTACGTCATCAACACAAGTTTGTCGCTATTACCGCGAGAAGACATATTCTTGCCGCAGTGAATTTTATGACGATATAACGCAAACGCCGATATATCGCCCATCCCTACTCACGGCTCCTACAGCATGTGAGCAACATTCGTTAATATGCGATAAAATAATTGTCGGCGTTTATAAATAAATGAGTTAACGAGATAATAACGCATTAACGTGCCCAGCCCTAATGTATATATATATATATATATATATATATATATATATATATATATATATATATATATATACGTATATGTATATCTATATATATATATATAGATATAGATATATCTATATATATATATATATATACACGTATATGTATATATATATATATATATATGTATATACGTATATGTATATATATATATATATATATATATATATATATATATATATATATATATACATATGTATATGTGTATATATGTGTGTATATATATATGGATATGTATATATATGTATATATATATGTATGTATATATATGTATGTGTATATATTTTTTTTTTTATTTAAAAATAACTTCAGAAATATTAAGAGTTTCAATCAACATATGGGGGAGTAGGAAATGATTGACATTTAAATTTTTGGTGAGCTATCCCTTTAAGATTTTCACTGTGGAAATTACTACTAGTTTCTGTTGGTTAAAAAATATATCTTAAGACTTAAACGTAGAATTAATGATTAGTAATATTGCTGTGCACAGCTGTGAATTGACACGTTCAACTTGCTTCATAGCGCAGGCCCTGGTTATTTGCATGAAAGTCGTACTGAACGTGTGTGTGACACCTGCAGTGTATCTACCTGTCAGGTAAAGAAGAGCGGAGACTCGCTGACAGTGCTCGTCGTTGACAGAGAAAGCGAGTCCTGCTACACCAGGAGGAAGATGCCCATCCTACCCACAGTGGCCGAGTGTCACGGCCTGCCACACATCGCCAAGACCATGGATCTGGAAAAAGGAGAAGACGGATACGGCTTCCTGCTGAGACACGAGAAGCTGGCGGCAAGTCGACGCTTGTGTGAGGAACCACCTCAAAGCACACACTCACAAACCTTGAGTTAGGGTAGTGTTAAAGGTTAAGTGTGTAATATTTGGAGATTTTGAAGAACAAACAGCGATATCAAGTGGTTACGATGACGTTCATTATGTCTTCATTATTGATAGACATCATTTCTTGTTTCAAGACAAGATCTTTTTCTTGATGGTCTTACCTTGACATGTTCGGCAGAGCTTCCGCCTTCTTCAGAAGTGTCACACAATGGTATGTGTGATGCGTTTTATCTGCTGGTGTTATGGTCTTGAAAAAAGAAATAACGACGCCTATCAAGTGGTTACATTTCAGATTGCAGCGTCTTTCACTCACCCTCCCTCTCCCAAGCTTGCCATTGGACTACGGTGGCCTGTGCACCCAAATCTGGATACGTCGTCCACCTTCTTCTTTTTGTTTTAAGACAGGAACAGTCACCATAAATTAGAAACACGCTGTCAGGCGATCAGGACTGTCCACACCAGGCCTTCTGAGAAAAATTGTGGTGCAAGATGGCAGCTAACTCTCACTCAGCTAAGACTCTTGATCTATGTGTATTTTTATATATGAGAACCGTTCTTTGGGGAGGAAAACCAAATTACTTTTATTGTACTGCAATTATACACTTTAATTCATGTATTTATGGGTGGTATATTAAGATTCTACCTTTATAAAAACTAATCTATAAATCAAGCCAAATGTTACTCACTGGACCTTTAAAAGATGCTTTGTTCGATCACGTTCTTCAACATTCTTAACAGGTAGCAAGGGTTCCTGTCAGTATTAAAATTTTTGGCTGGGTTGATTTTTCGTTCTACTTGGACACAGGCCTTGTTCAGACTCCCAGCCAAAATCTGATTTTTAGCCCATCCAGATTGAAACCGGATGGCTCTTTTATAGTCTGAACAGTCACAAATTACATGAAGTCCAATTTTTGCAAGACGGATAGAAACCATATTCGGGAGGTAGTTTCAAATCGCATTTGGACAGATGTGTCTCAGTCTGAACAGCTCCAAACACACCGATCAGTTTTGACTGTCCATGACGTCAGTCTACGCGATGCAAGACCCAATGCGCCAGACCAGAGATCGCCATTGGAGGTGTGGAGCTGTAACGTAATGGAGCGGACAGAACAAGTAGAAAACACCAGTTCTTGGTCAGAGGAGGAAACTCATTGGCTCATCAGTGTGTGGGGAGAGAGCTCCATTCAAGCCAAGCTCGAGGGCATGTATTGCAACAAGTGCCGCTGTCGAAATTATATGACGTCACATACAACATGTGCTAGACGATGCCTCCGCTCCGACGTCGATGCTACAGCAAGTTGTCAGATCGGTCAAAAATGTGGCCCATTCAAGCGAAGCTCAAGGGCATGTATTGCAACAAGTGCCACTGTCAAAAAAAAGTGCCGCTGTCGCAATTATATGACGTCACACACTCCAACGCCTACGTTCCGACGTCGTTGCTCCAGCAATCTGCCAGTTCGGTCCATAATGTGGCCCAGTCTGAACAGAGCCGCATCCCATTTGGACACTTGCGAAATGCAGTGTGGACTGTCAGCCCTGAAAACCGGATTTGAGAAAGAATCTGATTGGAATCAGATTTGCCTTCAGTCTGAACTCAGCCATAGGAACACTGTAGACCAGGTTCACCAACCTTTTTGAACCCGAGAGCTACTTCAAGGGTACTGATTCAAATGAAGGGCAACCAGTTTGCTACATTCTCCTGAAATAACAAATTTTCTCAGTTAGCTTTGAGTAATATACAATTATTAATGATACTGTCTATGCGAAGGCAATGATCACGTTAATAAGTTGTCAAAAATGATCAACAATGACTTAACAATGTTGGATAAAATTGAATTTTAGACACAGGTCAACGAGTTGTGCTATTTTTAGAACAGGTGACCTCTGCCTGGTGACCTCTGCCATAGACAGTTTTTAAATTGCTTGCACTGTTTAGATGCCATAAAAACGGTGCCCTGCATCTCCCAACACACCCAAACTTTCCATGAGACTCACTTAAAACACATTAAAAACATGTCAATCCATCGCATGACAAATAAAAGGTGTTTTTAATACCTGAGGGGTCCATCATTTTTACAGTGTTTTTTCATTTTGTTAATATATTATGATATAAAGTTGCAAGGAGCAGGTAGGGGAGGGGGTGAGAGGCTAAACTGCCTATTCAGGCCGAGTAAAGAAAGTTTGCTTTGTCAAGACCTGTACAGCTCAAACAAGGAGTTTTTTGATTGATTCCAGTTCTCTCCTCTCAGTTCATGTTCTGAGGGAAGTGGACATAGGAAGCCCAGCTGAGGCAGCTGGGATGGAGGACGGGGACCTGCTCTTGGCCGTCAACAGAGAGCCGGTAGAGTCTCTGGAGCATGAAGACATCGTCAAGAGGATCAGAAAGAGCGGCAACAAAGTCAGCCTGACTGCCATCTCTAAACCAGGGAGGGACTTCTACAGAGAGGTAGGTGGTGCCATGCCAGTGTGTGATAAAGTTGTTGTGTCAGCCCCTTCATCTGAACCTTCACTTGTCGCTTTCCTCCAGTTGGACATTTCTCCACTTTTGTTCCTCGAACCGAATATTCGCCGGAACGACAGCCAACACACCGTCTCCAATGGCACCAAGAGGGCCTCTGTAAGAAACAGAGGTCTGATGTTTCCCTCTGTGAATAACCACAATGGAGAGGAAGCTGACCTAGACAAGTCAAGACCTTTGACCCCACAGGTATGATACCAAATTAATATAATCCTTTATGTTTTTTAAAGGACGATTTTCTAATATAGCATAGGTATAATTTAGAATATATCATTTTCATATTTCTTATTCATGTATTTGTCCAGTAAGATATGAATGGGAGTAATATTGTCTTACAGTTTGAATTTTTTTTTCATAATAGACACTATTTCTATCTTATTATTATTTTTGCTTTAAGATTTATTATTATTATTATTATTATTATTATTATTATTATTATTATTATTAATAATAATAATTATAATAATACATTTTAAATTGAATAATATGTCTTTGAAATTTGTCAAAGAGATATTATTTGAGGCATCTGAGAAGCCAGTCTGATTTCTTTTCTCTGTTTGATTTTAAATTTTGTCTTTGCATTATTAATTGTATATAACAATTTTCTATCCATGCAGACTGCAGAGGAGGCATATTTTAAATATACTGCAATGACACGGTATCGTCGCGTAAACTTCAAATGTCATTTGAGGTTCTCATTGGCGGGTCAAGCGTCCTAGTTTTCTTTAATCAAACTATGGTCGCCCTACTTTAATGAGCAGACTGATTTGCGGCAGCCATTAAATATTCAAGTGTTGCAGTGAAACACTTTGGCAGGGTCACCAGTTGTTCCTTGTTTATGGTTTCCTGTTATTACGTTTCATTTTTTGATTTTTTTTTTTCGTTTCCTTTCCATTCGATCACGTGAGTCCTCACGTGATCGAATGTCCTGCCCTAAATGAGCTGCACTTGCGTCTGCGTGTTTCACGGTTTCACTTCGTCTTTCTCCAGCGCTTCTGTAAGCTAGCTGTTCACGTCTGTCTGCTGTTGCCTGGCTGGGTTTTGAATACCAAAAAAAACAGGGCACTTGACCCGGCAAAGAGATACTGAAATGACACTCACTGCAGGGTTTACCAAAAATATTTGGATAGAAAATTATTATTTTCTATCACTTCACAAAAAGAAAAAAAACTTTATGTTCTTGGAAAACAGGATTTTTGTTCTGAATCGGTGTCCTTGGCGTTCTGACTTTACCATCCTACAAAATTCATTTTTTATTTTTGTTGCTTTCTTCTTTTTGGAGTACCAACACATTTAGTTTTTATTGGACTTTCGTTTTTTTTCACAGTCACTTTTTTTTCGAAAAACATTGATCAATTAATTTGAATGTCGTTTTTGAGCTAATGTTTATTATTATTATTATTATTATTATTATTATTATTATTATTATTATTATTATTATTATTATTATTATTATTATTTTTATTATTCTGGTCTTTTTCAGAGGAGAATAATAGATGCCCCCTTGTGATAACAAGTGATAAAACCAGATGATGGACATCGCCGAGGTATGCCACAAAAGTAATTCTGACCTTGTGGAACTCGATCGCCTCCCTGTGGCCAGCGACATCATGCAAAAAAAATCTATACCTGTATACTGTATTCATGTCAGAGAACGACAGCTAAACTGAGAACTTTAGACATTGAACAATTTATGCCCTGTCATATCAAGATTCTTATCCCGTTCAATCTGTTGAAGTGTTAATTTGTTTCTTTACCCCCATGTGTCATTTGTGTTAATAAATTGTAAATTCTACCCACTACATTAAATGCTTTTGTCTATAAGTAAAATACATTTAGAGCTGGAAAATAAAAACCAAAGTAAAATATTAAGTTTTTTGTAAGAAAATCTGCTTTCCAAAGGCTTTCTAATGTATGTAAATGTAATAACCTAAATTAGACGGGTTGTCACACACACACACACACACACACACACACATATACTGTATATATATGTTAGCCACAAATTTAATCTTATTTTATGTCATATTTAATGCTTCCGCTGTCACTTTCCAGGTGGAAATCTTGGACAAATTTCACTTTGCAAAATAATAAAATAATTTAGACACCTGAGTCCTTTAATAATAATAATAATAATAATAATAAACTTTTATTTGTACAGCGCTAAATCACAACCAATGGCGTCTCAAAGCGCTTTATACAATCAGAGAGAACCAACTGGGCCCCCGGAGCAAGCAAAATGCGACAGTGGCTGGGAAAAACTCCCCTGTGGGAAGAAACCTAGGGCAGAACCAGACTCCAGAGGGCCATCATCTGCCTATGAGTAGTTGGGGTGAAATACAAAAACAGAGGAGAGACAGAGAAAGAGAGAAAGTAGTAGAGTGAGCCAGGGTGGCAGACAGGACAGAGTGAAAAACAGATACACCAACCAGGCATTCACAAAACGGATATAAACACAAAGAATAGGAAATAATTCAAGGCTGCTGTCCGTGTGGGCTGTAAGTGTCCATGCTTTGGAAGGCAAGAGCCTATCCCGATGGACAATCTGCCGATAGGACAAGTCCAGGTCCTAGGCGTGGTGGTGGGACAAGCGATGACACCAAGACCCCAGGACAGCACAATCCAGCTCCTGGCGCAGTGGTCATCACCTGCCGGGGACACAGAGACTGCGGCAGTATCATGCATATCGAGCATACTGTACAAAGCATAATGAGAGCTAGTTTGGACAGAGTAGATAGAGTCAAAAGAGTCAAAGATTGATTGGGTGAGGAGAGTGATAGACGCCCGCCTGCACAGAGCAACGATCCCTGTAGCGGGGAGCGAAGATCTCCCTCCACGGCGTAAGCCTATAGCAGCTTAACTGACAGTGGATGGAATCTAACTATAAGCTTTAAGAAAAGGAAAGTCTTAAGTCTACTCCTAAATAAACTAACTGTGTCTGCCCCTCATCGAGGCTGGAAGATGATTCCAAAATAAAGGTGCCAGGAAACTGAAACACCTACCTCCTGACCTAACTCTCGAAATTTTGGATAACTAAAGACCTGAATCCTCAGAGCGAAGGGCTCTTGGAGGATGATAAAGTTCAATTAGTTCCCTAATATAAGAAGGAGCCTGAGAATGAAGAGCTTTGTAAGTTAAAACTAGAATCTTAAATTCAATTCTAAATTTGACAGGCAGCCAATGCAAGGAAGCTAAGATTGGAGTAATATGCTGCGTCCTTCTAGTTCCGGTTAACAATCGTGCATGAGTTTTGGATTAACTGTAATGTCCTAAGGGATGAATTTGGGCATCCTGCTAGTACCGAGTTACAGTAATCTAGCCTAGATGTAACAAAAGCATGGATTATTTTTTCAGCGTCTTTGAAGGACAAAAAACCTCGAATTTTGGCAATGTTTCTTAAGTGGAAAAAAGCTGACCTACCCACATTCTGAATATGAGAATTAAAGGTCAGGTCCTGATCAAAAGTGACTCCAAGATTCCTCACAGTAGAACTGGGTGTAGTACCAAATAGACCACCCTGTCCATCAAAGGCTCTGTCTCTACTCTCTCGCGAACCAAATATAATGACCTCAGTTTTATCGGTATTAAGCAACAACAAATTCTGTGTCATCCAAGTTCTAACATCACGAAGACAAGATTCCAATTTGGCCAACTGATGAGCCTCATTTGCCTTAAAAGACAAGTACAGCTGTGTGTCATCTGCATAGGAATGGAAACTGATGTTATGCTTTCTGATGATGTCACCAAGAGGTGACATGTAGATGTTGAAGAGGAGTGGTCCAAGTACAGATCCTTGCGGGACACCATGACTAACCCTCCTACGTTCCGATGAATGATTATGAACATGAACAAACTGAAAGCGGTCAGACAAGTAAGATCCAAACCAGTCCAAGGCGCGATCCTTGATGCCAATAGCATTTTCTAATCTCCTAAGAAGAATGCTGTAGTCAACTGTATCAAATGCTGCACTGAGATCTAGAAGGACCAGAACAGAGAGAAGACCTCGGTCAGATGCACACAAGAGATCATTACTTACCTTAAGCAATGCAGTTTCAGTGCTATGTCCAACTCTGAAGCCTGACTGAAAAACCTCAAATAGATTGCTGTCGTTCAAGAAGTCCACAAGCTGCCTAGCAACAACTTTTTCTAAGATCTTAGAGAGAAACGGAAGGTTCGAGATTGGCCTATAATTTGAAAGCACACTCGAGTCCAAATTGGGTTTCTTGATCAGGGGCTTGATTACAGCCACTTTGAAGGCATGAGGGAAAAAAACCTGTTGATAGAGAATGATTGATAATTCTAAGAATGACACAATGAAGCAATGGGGAAACCTCCTTGAGAAGCCTGGTTGGAATTGGGTCCAAAAGACTCGTGGTCGGCTTAGCAGAGGAGACAAGAGACTTTAACTTTTGATCTATGGTAATTGAATACAAAGCTCAGGATACATCTAAGTACTTGTATGTACTGCAGCTTTTATTCAAAGTACAATGCATCTGATTAAAACATCAAATATACAAACATTGTTTAGGACAGCAAATTTATGTGAATCATTTCAGTAGTTGCTGAGTTGTGGTTAGTCTCTCATGTGAATCAAGAATTACTCTACAATGTTCGAAAATAACCGCCGTCTGATTCAAGTACTCCATTCCAAGCACAAAATAAAACATACAGGAAAGTACTACAGTATATGTACATGAGAGTTGATCTTTTGTAATGGGGAGGGAGAGTAACAGCCTGCACCACCACCAGCTGCTCATTCCTGAGAAATGTCTTGCTTTCCAGTAGACACTCGCGGCTCTCGGAACAACTCTCAAAGTAGTCCACTGGGCAAGCCATTCTGATGAGCAATAAACGCGTTCACAATGTACTGTTTTTTTTGTGTGTGTTTTTTTTCATGACAGCAGGTAAAACTATTGGAATTAAGTAAAATCACTGAGGCAAATCAACAGCAAATCTATTTGTTTCCAGAGAAGGAGTTACTTGTGATTTCACACTTTATGAGAAATGTTGAGGTGGCCCAGGCAGCTCAGTGCGGCAAAAAATAATATAATAATAATAATAAAAATAATAATAATAATAATGATTAAAAAAAACCACAGCACACGTTTCAAAGGATAAAATGCCCGCACTGTTCTTCTTCATTGCTGAAAGATGGACAAACAAACAAGTAAAAGCCTTTTTCTGCATGGATTTGGCTGAACTTGGAGGATGCACAGGTCTCCTGATTTGTTGGGCGTGCCCATCCAAACTTGTTGATCCCACACAGCCATTGCAAACTGATTCCACTTTAACCAATTTCTTTTAGGGCTACAGCTGTAAAACATGTCTTTAACAGATCTACACCGTGCTCTCTGAGCCACCATCTTTTTTCTTCTTTTTCTTTTTGTAAAAATGAAGGAAAAGGTAGATCTGAAACATTTTCAAGAAACATCATCAAGCCGAAACAACAGCATGTTAATAAGAAATCACCGCAGTCCTGTCAGTACAGTACGGTCATCATACCAGTGGGTAAGAATTAGAAACTCCTGCAGAATCTCTGCGATGACTTCTTTTTATCAGAATACCTTCTCAAGTGCCCATATTAGATAAAAAAGGAGATGATTTGAATAATTTGTTAGAATTTGTTCACGTAAAGATCAAAAATAGATCTGTTTTTGTTACAGTTTAAATGAACAGCTATAAACATTTGAAAAGAAGAAGAAAAGGCAATCAAATACTTGATTGTGGTTTAAATAAATGCAGAAATGGACAAAAATAGAACAAAACAAAACAGATACAGCAGTGGTCCAGTTCCCTGTAAAGACGTCTAATGAAAGAAGGTTGTCAAAAAACAAAACTCAAGTTGAGTGGTTGAAGCTGAGCAGTGAATGCAGCCACTGTGGTGACAGTTGTGCCTCTTCATCCCCATATGTAGTACGTATACATATCCAAGCCTCTCAAAGAGTAAAAAGAAAAGAAAGAAAAGGGAACAAAATGACTAACAGTCAGGGAAACCTTGGCTCTCAGCGATAAAAACATCCGATGGTTGAACGTTGTGGTTCAATGCGTCGCAACCTGGTTCATGTCTAGGAAAAGTCTACAGGGAGTAGGCGGACTGTATATATATGTGTGTATGTATGTATATATATGTGTGTATGTATGTATATATATATATATATATATATATATATATATATATATATATATATACACATATATATATATATATATATATATATAGATGTGTGTGTGTGTGTGTGTGTGTGTGTGTATCTGTGTACATGTATGTATATATATATAATTTCGGTATAAAAGCTTGAATAGACATTCAAGTGTTTTTCTTTTTAAATTAATCCCGGCCTGAAATCAGAAACGTACCAGGGGGGTTAAAAAAAATTATAAAAAAGCCAAAGTTATTGAGCTTGAGAGGTAGAGACAAACAGGGTGAATCCTTTATATACATATTCACACAGAGCTGCTGCTGTGATGGAAATCAATAACAATAATAAAGAAAAGGCTTCTCCTTTGATATATCTACAACTCTGCTGTACACGCTGCACTGTTGCAAGATTTGTTTTTTTTCTCTACAGAACCTAGTTGCAGGGTAAAAATCAAGAAAATATATATACATTATACAAGTTTGTTTTTAAAAAATAAAACAACTTCACAGCCATAAAAATGTGCAGGCTAATACATTTTCTATACAGTGGTATTTGTTGTTCAGGTTTGTGGGTAGATCTTCTATATTTAACATATATACATCATCATACTTGTGAGGTGTGAGAAGAACGCATGCCATAGGAAACAAGGACATGAATAGAAAAACAATTCTAAAAAATATATTAAATAATTTACTTCAAAGTTCTCTCTTTTTTCTCTCTCTCTCAAGACAGTGTACATGTATGAGGAGGAGCGGGGCAAGACTTCTAGCACTGGATTAGCATTTAAGGAGTTGCCACTGTTGAGACCATGCCATCGTGTATACATGACTATTATGCTACTTGTTTCTGTCCTCTGATCTAATGCTGCGCTGCATAAAATACAATTCATTTCAGGGGAGAAAGCTCATCAATAGCTTGTCAATGTGTCAACATTTCCAAAATAACAGACTTCAGGGAGGACTTCTGAAACTAATATTCAGTTGTTCTGTATACATTGCATGCTAGAGTGTTTCTTCTGCTTTTTAAAGTTTTAAAGTTGTCTTTAACGACATTGCGCTACTATCCGTGCTAACTGACTGTCGACTGCTTATCTCAAAATCAGAAGCAAACCAAGTGAAAGATCATGGATACTGGTCTGTTGCAGTACAGCAGAGCTAACTTACTAGGTCGGTAGGGCGTGACTTTGCAAAAACGGTACAGAGAACAAAGACTGCAAAGACGGGGGTAAAATGCTCCCTATTTGTAGTTAATTTCATGGAAATGAAACAATACCAGTAGGTAGCACTCTTACATCACAGCAAAGCAGTAAGTTTAGGCTAAGCAACAAGTGCGTTTGACAGATCAGACTTTTTCATTTACGTTAATAATGAATAAAGTGATCAGGTTGATTTTTGTATTCCCCTCATGCCATTCAATGTGACTTAACCAGTGCACATCATCCCTGAACCAGCTATACGCAGAAATGTTCTATTGGATCAGTCCAATTTAGTCTGAATGTTTCAACGATGCAATTTCAACCAGGTCAGCATTTAATCCAATTACTTCTGGTCCATGTCACTGCCCCTAATGTTAACTTAATCTAATATACGAACATATTGGCTTCTCAAATATGTTTATGACTTGTCAAATTCATTTGGAATATTTGGAACGCCTCGGAGTTGGATTTCTGACCAGTTGTACAAAACGGTATCAAGATCTCATTCTGTTGGTTTGACAGTTCTCCAGCCTCATAAGGTGTTTTAAAAAGTGCAGAAAAGTTATTTAAACAGCCCAGATACCACTAAACAAAGCTGGGATATTTGATTTTGGAAAGTTTTGGTAGTTTATCTTGATAATTCACTGTTAACTCACTAAAGAGACCTGTATTACAAAAAAAGACAGACTTTCAGGGATGACTGGCTGCTGCCTTCAATAAGCCTCCTTATGCCCTGGGTCTGATTCTCAAAGTTTTGGCCGCAGTTCAAAAATATTGTAAATAACTATTTGAACATCAAAGAAGGACTACCTACATTCAAAGCAATAAAGCCATCAGAAACCCTGATCAGTGTTTCTCAAATACATGAGGTTAAGCAGTGGGCACTGGTTTTATTGGTCCAAAATTAAGACTGGATCATGTAAGCAGAGCTCAATTTCACATAATACTGTTTACTGGCCATTCTAATGAATATTTTAAATGCGTTGCGTTTTAAATAAAAAAAGATCAATCAATCCATTAGATCAGAGACCCTCGTCATCAAAGGTCCAATTCTGATTGTCAATCATGAGGGTCACATTCTAATATCAACACACACACACACACACACATATATATGTATATATATGTATGTATATATATATGTATATATGTATATGTATATATATATACGTGTATATATATATATATATATGTATATATATATATGTGTATATATATATATATGTATGTATATATATATATATGTGTGTATATATATATATGTGTAAATATATATATATATATATATACAGACACACATATATACATGTGTGTGTATGTGTAAGTAACACACACACATATATGTATATACACCCACACACACACACACACATATATACATATAAAAAGATACATATACATATATATGTGTGTGTGTGTGTTCGAGAGTGTTGTAAATGGACTGCTCTTATATAGTGCTTTTCCAGCACCTACACGGTACCCCAAAGCGCTTTACAAAGGCCTCTCATTCACCGATTCACGCACACATTCATGCACCAATGGGTGGCTGCTGCCATGCAAGGCGCTGCCTAGCAATTTAGGGTTAAGTGTCTTGCCCAAGGACACAACGACGGACTAGAATGGAGCGGATTTGAACCGCCAACCTTTTGGTCATTGGACAACATCAGCATTTGGGTGGAGACTTCATGATGAGGAAACAAAATGTGAATTGAAAAAAATATCTAAACTGGGGCAATCAAATTGAATTTGTCGCTGATGAGGGCAGATTTTTACTAAAATAAAACAAAAGCCTTTCGCAGTCAAGTAGAAACGTGTTAAGCCTTCAAAATTAATTCTGATTGTCTGCACAAGGAGCGATAGTGGGCGGTACGATGTGAGATTGACAAAAAAGTAACCAGTTTGTTAAAATAGACACACGTTTTAAAATAGTTAGAATATTAATATATATCTAAACAAATCAAACTTATGAAAGTATGCATTCGAATCAACTAAGGAAGCGAGCTTGAGGGTTTGTTTAAAACACTCCAGTTTGGTCTACAGGACACATGTCTCTCCCTCCTTATGCATTACAAACCCTTGTGTTCCACTCCCGTACAGCACTTGCCAGTGGAATATTTCTCTCTTCTGTTTGCTTCAGCGTGCATGTGGCACACCCCACTCTCCAGTGAAATGCTACGCAGACAATAGAAGACATCGAGATGCGTGCTTGTTCCCGCTCCGGCAGCTCGGCGACGACGAGGACCAGGATGGCGACGACGACAACGACAATGCACAGCGGCAGCAGCTTATTCCCACACCAGCGGAGACGGTGGCATCTCAGAGGGCTGGGCCACTGTAGAACTGTTTAAAAGGGAAAACAAATCAGAGAGCGTCAACAGTCACTGCTGACGTCGTCCATCAGCACAAGGCCATTTTATCCGTTGCATTTTGAGTTTTGACACTTGACCCCTGTCCTCCAACGGCTTCACTGGCTCCCGGTCAAATTCAGAATCCACTTCAAAATTCTTCTATATTTGTTCACAATAGCCTACTCACTCAAATTGCGTTGTTCTACTTTAGGACCAGCTGTTTGACAGGAACTTTACAACAGGCAACAGCAAACTACGGCCGGAGGGCCATATGAAGGCCCAAAGAAATTATATTAATAGTAAATAAGTCATAAAATAGCTAAATACTATGGGGCTTCAAAGACATATATTTTGTTGTAACACTTTTGTTCATTTTTAATTGACATTAAAGCACGTTTTCTACATCCATCCAGCCATCCATTTTCCATACCCACTTCTTCCCAAGCTCAGGGTCACGGGGGTCTGCCAGAGCCTATCCCAGCTGTCATAGGTCTAACAAGACGCCATTTTTTACTCCTATGAGGTGGGTAACCAAAACACTCCATCCATCTGATCCAATTCCAGCCCCTCTGTCAAATTTAAGAACCCACTGTGGCCCACAAATCAAAAAGCTTGCCCACCCCTACTTTACAATTAGTTCCGTTACCTGATAAAGCTTTTAAAAGCGGCCGACTGAGGGTTTATGCAGAGCGGCACCCGACTTCCTTTCTGCTGCTCCAGGATGAACTGGTGGATGATCTCTGTGAGAGGAAACATGACCGAAAAGCAGCCGATATTTCAGAAAAGATTGTTATTCTTAGTTTAACTCCTTCTAGTCCCATTCAAACCAAACTGACAGAGAGGAGGAGAGATGGATCACAAGTCAGAGAAGCAACGAGGCAAACGATGAGTGATGATATTTACTTTCTTGCCAATAGATGTTTCAGACTAAGGTCTTAAAGGAAGAGTCTGGGGCAAACAGAATGATTATTATAGAGCTGTTTATAAGAAACAGAGACAGTCTGAAGAGAAACACAACTTCAAGACAGACACAAACACATTGATTCTAATAGAGAATCAATGAAAATTAAAAGTCAATTTTCAGTTAAGCCTGAAAACGGAAGTTCCCGTATCCAGTCAGAAATACCATCATGTCAATGAGTATACCAGCTTGTTGCCATTCATTTGTCTGTTCTCTAACATTTCCAAAATACCGACTCAGAAAGAGAGAAAGCAACATTCTGTCGCTGCTGAAAAAGACACTGGGGCTCACAGAATCACAGAGGCAAGCAGGCAGCTTAGCTCACCTTTGACATGTCTCACAGAGCTCAGGTTCTTCTCAAAGCCATCGTCAAACTTGGGATTAGTGATCGGCTCAAAGTCGCTGGTGTAAACCCGGCCAGATGACGTGGTGTAGCAGCATTTGCACATGCAGGTGTGGTAACGTAGCCGCCCCTCGTCCAGGTACGGGTGTGCCAGGGCGTCTTTCGCCGAGATCCTCTTTGACTGGGGGCGAAACACACAGGATTTCAATTAGGTTGGCAACAGTCTGGGGTGATATTTATCTTATTCTCAGACTACAAGAAACTTGAGATGTTTTTCTCACTAAATGACAATATACACAACAAAAGTGAATAATAAAAAGAGGATTGAATTTGTAGCTGTCTAAGTCAGGATGAGGCACAAAGGCAGGTATCAGTGCACGACTGAGCTTTAAAGGTCCAGTGTGTAAAATTTGTCAGGAAGCCAGGTATTTAAGGTAGGCCGGGCTTCCTTAGAAAATGGCGGTGCAAGATGGCAGCTGACTAGGAGCAATACCCTTGCTCTATGGATATTCTTATAAATAAGAGAACCGTTCTAAGGGTAGGAAAACCAAATGACTTTCAGTGTACTGCAGTGTACTTCAGTGTACTTCAGTGTAAAATAATTCTGGTTTTGAAATAAGTGTGCAGGGCCACTCTAAATTTCTTTTCCAAAGCTGCCTTCGTGTTTTCTGCCTCAGTGTTTTTCAAAGGAATCACATTAAAATGCCAACAGGCTTTTTCTTGCACATTTGCATGCCATCAAATGCACTACAAAATGTTCCCATTAAGTTCCTCATGCACTGCGACTACTACACAAGCCACATCAAGCTTCCAGGTGACGGAGCCCAAAGACTTGCACCCCAGAAAGGAAAAGAAAAGTTTTAGGAACGAATGCCACTTTTTTTATTTTGCATGTTTTCTTTTTGCACTTTGTAACACCAGTTTGGAACTTTAAGCGTGAACAGCGTTGAAACCCATCGGAAACGGCTTGTTGAAGTGCCTTTGGATTACACTATTACACTCTGCTAGCTTCTTATTTCATGCAGGACCCAGTAATTAAATTGTCAGGCAGACTGTGACGTGGACGGCTAGCTGCTCCACATTGACGTTCACAAGCAAGGTTTCATTCATGTAAAAAAATGAAAATGATGTCGGACAGGATGGATGACTCACCGGATCAAACACCAACATCCTGCAGAGGAGGTGGACAGCTTCGTGTGTCGCCTGGCTAGACAGTGTATACAGGACAGGAAGGGATGGCTGCAGACAAAAACAAACACAGCATTGTCAACCGTTCGTCAGCTACCTTCAGACAAGGGCTGCAACGATTCCTCGAGTAATTCGAGTAACTCGATGACAAAAAATAATTATTAAGGAATTTCATCTGTCTCAAGGCGTCATTTAATTAAATTTAAAGCTCACGTTTCGAGAGGACTATTTTTTAGTGTGACACAACGTGCTTCCGTCACAGGCCATGCGCCTTCTGCAAAGCGGGAGTAGACAGAAGCGTTCTTTTGGCAACGGTACCAGGGCGCTGACATTTCACGCTTCTGGGACGCTTCTGGGACGCATCTGAAACCCGCCCATGCCACGTCTGGTGTGAACTTGCACGCTGACATTAATAGCCACGTTCTGCTAAGGAGTGGGCTTTAATTAAGCAAACGTATGTTTTATCCGATTACTCAATTAATCGATGGAATATTCGATAGAATAATCGATTACCAAAATATTCGATAGCTGCAGCCCTACTTCAGACATCTATGTATGTATGCTTCTTAAATAATTGAACAGCAGCACTTTCAGACGTGGCCCTGCAGCAGCTCTGAGCAAGGAGCTGAATGGACGCAGACACTCGGCCAATCATCAGCTCTGACGTTTAGCTTCAGCAGTGGATAAAATTAGTAAATCAGAGAGTTTTTCTTTTTTGTTCTTTTAAATGAACATTTGCTTTTTCAATTATGTTTTTTATTTATTTAATTCTTTATTTGAGCATAAAAAGAAGGAAAAGGAAATAAAAAGATGCAATAATAAAAATATGTAAGCCTAATTCTCAATTAAAAAACAACAACAAAAACAAAAACAAATGTCCATAACTTAAATATGCTCGAAAGGAGTAGGAAGAAGTACTTGACTTATCCAAAACTACCCCTATTCACAACGCCCTTTAGCTGCTTGTCATTGCCGTCCTCAAGAAAAAAAAAATGATAATAAAATAAAAACAAACACAAAATAGAAAAATTAAACAAAAAATAAAATAAAACAAAAAAATAGAAAAAACAAAGTTGTCTACTTACAGTATTTGCTCACTGGTTACACTTTATCAAAAGCACTAGCCAATCAATGTGAACGTGTTATTCGACGGGACACTCAACACTCTCAATCTGATTGCGTCTAAAGTGAGAATAGCAAGAGGTATAAACACAAAGTGCACCACGACTTCAAATGAATGTAGCAGAAACACGACATAGCTGTACTGTATAAGCCTAATGAAACTGTACTTTTTTTTTTTTTAATTAATTCAGCTCAAAAATCCTGATGTATTCTGTAAATATGAATTATAGATTGTTTGCTGGTTTTTTGAAAATTACGTTTTTGCTTTGGCTAAATTTATAGAAAAGGTCAGCTGGAATCGGTGACAAAGTATTTTGTATTCCATTTGAGAGATTATTTTATTTGTATGTATCCCTGTTTTCTTATACTTTCTTTTTATTTGTAACATATAACAAAAAAAAAAACAATACTACAAAAAACAAATACGATCATCATGTGTCCCTATTTTTATAGGTTGTGTTATGTTTTGCTTTTTTCTGTAGTCACGTGGCTATTGTGGATGTAATTGTAGGAATATAATTGACAAATGTATTGATCGGTGTCTAATAAACTGGGCACCAATCAGGGTGTTTAACACTTATATAAAAAGAGCATTCAATCAATCTATCAATCAATCACCTAATCATTAGTTGAGATTACTAATACTGATAACTAATAACTTACTGAAAAACAAATCCTCAAAAAAGTTACACCTTCTTATTGCCCTCCAACACTCTAAAAATGCCAACTCAAATCCTACCTGCTTGTGGGGTCCTCTGAGAATGTGCGCTCGTGCACCTTCACACGCCGTTCTCATGGCTTCCATGGACGGAGTTCCCAACAGGTCAGTGATCAAGTCCAACTACAAGTGAATATAACATCAGGTTGGTAGAACAGAAGTCATTGATAAATGTCTCATCTCACAAAGAACAGTTTTTGCTTGCATACAGTCAGATCACTCGCCTACAGAGTTTTCCTATTCAATGTTCTTTAATCTTTTACTTTATTCACAAACTGGGCATTTGAACCAATGTTAAAGTTCACCTGCTGAATGGGACTCTGGGCCTGGAAGAGAATGCGCCGCCCCAGCAGCTCAGCGAAGATGCAGCCCACGGACCAGATGTCGATGGAGTTGGAGTAGTGGCGGCTCCCCATGAGGATCTCAGGAGCCCGGTAATACTGTGTCACAACTTCCTGAGTCATGTGCCGTGCCTCGTCCGTCTCCTCCACTCGGGCCAGGCCAAAATCGCAGATCTGGAGAACAGTTAGTCATATTGCGTTACATCTGTGCCACAGGCCTGACCCTCGCAGCTTTATTCAGACAGCCACGGCTGGCAATGGCTCCACGACGCTCGAACTGAAAAGAAGATCACCGCAACCTAAACTTAACCCTTTAAGCGCCATAATTTTTTCAAGAAAATCAAGATTTCAAATGGCTGTGGCTTGAAATTGGTTAGAGATAAAGCCATACTGTAATTGAGAAAAATCTTCAGTAAACCCAAACTTTTTGTTTATTTGTTTTTTTATTATGTCAGATGTCAGATATCTGTATGTACGATACCTGTCTCCACAATACCCCACAGGCTCATCAAAATGTTTTATCCACTTTTGATAATTTTCCACATATCTCAAACAGACCCAGCCATCATCACTGTAATTTACAGGTGACCGCGAACATCCCTGCTGCCTCCACCAGCACTGGCTGGGCGTTTCCTCCCACAGCTTTTACCACGTTGATCACTAACTCACGCACCCTCCGTCACCATTAGCGGTGTTTTGAGCACTCTTGCTTCCCCCACCACATCCCCTCATCCTCATTCGTCAATTATTCCCACCCCGGCCACGCTGAGGCGAAGCATGTGCTGCTTGTTGACTGTCGTGGCGCATGGACTCGCTGCCGCTGCGTAAAGACGCACCGGCAGACTCGCTCTCACGTGATGACTGAACATCATCGTCAGAGTGCGAACATTCCTCTTCATTATATGAGCCAGGCATTACTTGACGAAGTACTTCATCAACGAACAAACCTCTCGGCAATGTATTCTCAGTAAAATTTGCAGTCTTTCTCTCTCTGCTCCTACTACAACCCCTTCCTCGTCTCCTCGATTGAGGCGGGCTTTCTCTCTCTTTATACTCCGAAATCTGAATATAAACACCCCCACAAATGCTGCTCAGATTGAAGCCACAGGTGTCTGCCATCTCCTGCTGTAAAGTAGTAAAGACTTTTAGCACCATATTTGCCTCTATGGCCTGTTTAATTCAGCAATGACGCTTGTCGCAATTTTGCGACCGTGGCGCCTAAAGGGTTAAAATTCATCCTTGATAATCATCAATTGATCATCTATGAGCAAGAAATGTGAAATTTAGTGTTTTCTGAGGGTTTAATATCTCCATGTGTTCCAAAGAAACTCACATATATTTGGATTTCCTATATATACAGGTACTACCCAAAAAATTAGAATATCAAGTAAAAGTTGTTTTATTTTGGCAATTTAACATAAAAGATGAAACCAACAAATTTTATTGAGCCATTACACGCATTACACAATTGACATATCTCAAGCAGTGCCTTGTTGTAACTTTGCTGATTAAGATTTTCAGCTTATTAAAACCACAAACCCATAAACTCAGAAAATGATTGTAAAATTTGAGGGTTTTTTTTAAGCTGCAAGAAATAATAATAAATAATATCAAGAAATAAAAACTTGAAATATATTGATTTGCATATTATTCGTTTATATTATATAAATTCACCTTTTAAGTTGAATTGCAGAAATACAACAACCTTTTCAGGATATTCTAATTTTCTGGGTAGTACCTGTATATATATGTGTATACATATATATTTATATATATATGTATACATGAGAACCGTTCTAAGGGTAAAAAACCAAATTACTTTTATTTTACTGCAACATTTATTTTTGTATTTAATGAGCAGTATCTTCAGCTATGACCAATATATACAGTTGTGCTCAAAAGTTTACATACCCTGGCAGAATTTATGATTTCTTGGCCATTTTTCAGAGAATATGAATGATAACACTTTTCTTTCACTCATGGTTAGTGCTTAGGTGAAGCTATTTATTATCAAAAACCCGTGTTTACTCTTTTTAAATCATAATGACAACAGAAATTACACAAATGACCCCAATCAAAAGTTTACATACCCCAGTTTTTAATACCGTGTATTGCCCCCTTTAACATCAATGACAGCTTGGAGTCTTTTGTGGTAGTGAGGTTATGGAGAGTAGTAGTAGGTTTAGGTAATGAGGCTCTTCAGTTTCTCTGATAGTAAAGCTGCCCATTCGTCTTGGCAAAAGGCCTCCAGTTCCTGTAAATTCTTGGGCTGTCTTCTATGAACTGCACGCTTGAGATCTCCCCAGAGTGGCTCAATGATAGTGAGGTCAAGAGACTGAGATGGCCACTCCAGAACCTTCACTTTATTCTGTTCTAGCCAATGACAGGTCGACTTGGCTTTGTGTTTTGGATCATTATCATGTTGGAATATCCAAGTACACCCCATGTGCAGCTTCTGGGCTGATGAGTGCAAATTTTCCTCTAGTATTTTTTGATAACATGCTGCATTCATCTTGCCATCAATTTTGACCAAGTTTCCCGTGCCTTTGTAGCTCACACATCCCCAAAACATCAGCGATCCACCTCCATGTTTTACAGTAGGAATGGTGTTCGTTTCATCATAGGCCTTGTTGACTCCTCTCCAAATGTAACGTTTATGGTTGTGGCCAAAAAGCTCAGTTATGGTCTCATCATTCCAAATGATTTTGTTCCAGAAGTTTTGAGGCTTGTCTCTGTGCTGTTTGGCATATTGCAAGCAGGATTTTTTGTGGCACTGGCGTAGTAATGGCTTTCTTCTGGCGACTCGACCATGCAGCCCATTTTTTTTCCTAAATTCCTCCTTATTGTGCATCGTGAAACATCCACACCACTTTTTTTCAGAGAGTCCTGTATTTCAGTTGAAGTAATCTGTGGGTTTTTCTCTGCATCTTGAACAATTTTCCTGGCCGTTGTGGCAGAAATTTTTGTTGTTCGACCTGATCAAGGTTTGGTTTCAACAGAATCTCACTTTCCACTTCTTAATTAGAGCTGATTGGCATTCTCAGTTCCTTGGATATCTTCTTATATCCCTTTTCTGTTTTATACAGTTTAATGACCTATTCCCGGAGATCTTTTGACAATTCATTTGCTTTCCCCATGACTCCAGAGATGTCAGTGCAAGGGTCTGTAAGGAGCCAACAAACTCAATGAACCTTTATATACACACTGAATACAAGCAAACAGATCATAGGTGTGGATGGTTATCTTTAGTAGCCATTCAAACACATTTGTGTCAACTTGTGTGCATGTTATCAGGCCCAAATCTCAAGGGTATGTAAACTTTTGATCGGGGTCATTTGTGTAATTTATGTTGTCATTATGACTTAAAAAGAGTTAACATGGGTTTTTGATAATAAATGGCTTCACCTAAGCACTAACCATGAGTGAGAGAAGGGTATGTAAACCTTTGAGCACAACTGTATATGTAAAAAAAACAAAAAAAACGATACCTTGATTGTTCCCTGGTGGTTGTTTTGGAGTAAAGGCCAAAAACTTTTCATTCTCCATCTGGTTGAACCGTTTTGGCTCTGTGCTTTGATACTTTTAACAGTTTCTTCAACAAATGTATGGCATGAAGATTGTGGACAAGCTTAAAATTCTGATATATATAAATAACACTGGGCTAAATTAATAAAGAGCGTGTCTGTATTATGTCACATTTGGCAACATGGTCTGTCTGACGCACCTTGAGCACGCAGTTGCTGTTGACCAGGAGGTTGCCTGGCTTGATGTCTCTGTGCAGAATACCAGCTGAATGAAGGTATTTCAGTCCTGGTTGGGATGATACAGAGAGTGGGAGAAAAAAGAAGAGGATGTTATATCCGGTGTCATATTTATCAGTGACTTGGTTTTATTTTTATGTCCTTGCATCTTGAAATACCAAGTATGCTCACCAGCACTTATTACAAATACATTATCTGGTGTTTGTTTTTTTCTCTCATGCTGCGGGTAAAAAATGCATTTAGTTCACTGGCTGAAGTGGGATAGAAGACAATATACGTAAAAGAGCAAATTACTTCTTTCGTAGTCTCTGAAATTTTAAGCTGCATGTTCATTCATTTTCTTTATTCATTTGTTATTGATTTTCTATTTTTCCTGTAGAGCTTTCAGCGACATGATGATCTGTTTTGTACTTGTTACGCTTCCCGCTCGGACAGTCGGACTCCACGATCCACTATTTTATAAAGCGTGGCTGCCCTGCCCTTCTTGTACAGTGTTATTAATGGATTAATTATCATTGCTGGCTCTTGTACACACACATGTTAACAAATCTCTTAAGTGCCATTTTATCTTGTGAGCAAGCAGCAGGCTAAATATTGAGCTAAAGTCTTCTCACTTGACTGCATAAATGATGGTATGGGCACCACCTGTAAGCAGCAGGTTAGTAATGAGACTAATGTATGTTTGTCAGGTGAGTAAATGTTGTTGTTTGGGGTATATTGTTAATTATTAGTTCACATTGAGTTAGTTATAGCTAAATGGGCACATATTTAAACATAAAGGGTAAAAAGCAGCTAATCCAATTAATTATGGTATATAAGCAAGTGCCTATATATCATTATTATTTATTATATTTCCCCTGCATGCACTGCATTCGACTCAAACGTATGTCTTAAAACTGTTTCTGAAGCTCCACAATAGACCAACATAACCTGATCAAGTTATTGGAGAGTTTCAGTAACATCTTCTCTGGCTCGCCATCTACTATTTTCTTCCGGCTCCCAACGAAGGCGGACGCATCTCTCCTCCTCTCCTCTCCCATATCTTCCCTGCTTCGCTTGTCTCATCTCGTCCTGTCCTCTCAACGAGTCTCTATGTTTGCAACGTTGTTATATGTGCCTGTGTTGCTGAGGTTTTTTTCCGGTTCCCTCTCAGGAACATCGTTTGAGAGTGTCTTTTTTTTTTCCTCCTCTCCCTTCCTGTTCTCCCCTTTCTGCCCCCTACTTTAAATGCTCAATCCTGCGGTCGTGTCTTTATCATGTCATATTGTATTTGTGCTGTATATGTTTGGACGGGGATTGCACAATTTTGTTGTACATGTTTGTTGCAATGACAATACAGCAGTCTATCTATCTATCTATCTATCTATCTATCTATCTATCTATCTATCTATCAACTGGTTAAGAAGAAAAAAACACCCATGCCACCCCGTGCTCTATGGGTTGTGATTGTGACGTGCGGTGATGACCACAGTGTGAACTCTAAAATCAACCAAGGGAGAGACGACACGTTCAAAGGGCCTGGTTTGCAACTAATGCTCAGTTTTCTATAATGCCTGATACATTTGTGATCTTTGCCCAGGTAATTGTGCAGTGCACAACACAGCAGTGTTGACTCATTACTTGAATAGGTGTGGCAGCTGGTGAGGTGAGACTCTCAACCTGCAGGTGAATTGAGAAATGATGATTACGAGAATCAGCTTGGCAGGTGCGCATCTTCTGTTTACTGCTTCTGCTGCAGACAAACAGTAGCACAAAGCTCTGACAGCCACAGTAACCTTAATAATTCATCCAGAAACTAGCGAAATGTGAAAAGTGTAACGTTTTGTGTGCGTGCGATTTTCAGCAATCAGTATGCAAATGTGTTTGATTTTGTCTGTGAGAATGAAACTGAATGACGATGTTAAAACAAAACATAGCAAAGGCAAATATTTGAAACTTAGTAACTGAAAATTCATCTTCTCTTCAAATGTGCATTAGTCTGTTTTTAACAACTGAAGTTACTTAGAAAATTCTTTGTACTTAATCATGTTTTTCAGTGTAAGTGAAGTTAATATTTATGGTCAGACCACAGCATCCAAATTGCACAAACTGGATGATAAAATTTACCAACATGGTTGTTGTTTTGAAGATTATCAGCCTTAATGACTGGAGACAGAGTAGAGGTGACCCACTTTCTCATTGTTCAATGTCAATGTCGCTACTATCCTTCGCGTACTTGTGTATCCCATGATGCTTTGCGTGCTGCAGCAAAGCATCGTGAGATCTTGGGAAGTCAGCTGAAATTAGCGGCATGTACTGGTAAAGACACTTCATAGAAATTTAAGTATTGAAATTTCACAAAAAAATATGCAGTTTTAACATCGGGTTTTTATTTATTTGAATATCGAACGACATCGTTAGATGGCGAACCAATGGTTAGCTTGATGCTATAAAAACGGGGGGTTCCGGGGTTGGCCAGCAGGAGGGAACGGCGGTGACGCAACGAGGAAATACGCCGAAGGCTAGACCGTCCCATGTGGTTACAGGGAGGCGGGGTTTGGTCCGTCCTTCTAGGCCGGGTCCTCGAAGGACGCTTCTTTCAGGCTGAGAACGCTCGTTTCGAATGGTGCAGACCCTGAATTGAGACACAGCACTTGAGTGCATTTGCAGCGGTGTGGAAGCGAAATGGATGAATGTCTGTAGCCTTTCAATTGACTGGGTAAACATGCAGGTTTGAAAATCAGCCCTTTGTGATGTCACAGATGGCCCTGCTATCCTTTCCAGGTAAGTAAGAGTGACCCCAGCCAGATGTTTGTTCCACCCTCTGAGACTTTAATGTGCCCGTGTTGTCTTTGACCTCTTTCAAACACACATTAGTTTGAGCTGGAAGCTAAAAATAAATAAATAAATTGTTTTTTCGCTAGAGACTGTAAACGGAGGGCTAAATAAGCTGTTTTTTGTTTTTTTTATTAGATGCTTGTTTTTTTAGATCTCAAAGAGAATATTTTAGTGCTGCTACACTGGGTTAAGGATGGGGAAAATAAAAATGGAAGAATTAGTAGAATATGAATTAAATTCAATGATACTGTTGATTATGGCATCGACAAGCAGAAATCTCTCGCAACAAATGGGTCACGATGGATAAAATTTAGGCATGTCCCCATCCGATTTTTTTTTCAAACCTTTATTTCCGAACGCAAGTGACGTATTGAAGTCGAAGGTTTGTAAACAAAACTATGTCTGCCATGTGGCGATTCTCCGAGTTGGAAAAGGAATGCAGACCTGCAGCGAAATGCAAAGTCTGCAGGCTAATGGTTTCCCGTTGTGGAAGCAACAGAGCTTCCTATAACACAACTAATTTAATTCGGTAACTCAAGAAACACGAAGCAGAATATAAAGAATACAGCGCTGCTACCGCTCACTAGTTTAACAAAAGACAAGTTAGCTGTGTTAGCCGTGAGCTGCTACACTGAGCTGCTACACATACTCATTTTATTTTCCTTTGGTGGTTTACTGTAACTGAAGTTACTGATTAAATTTACTTACTGAGCAAATAGTACAGTCATCACCAAGCTATGAAGACACCTTGAAAAGTAATATGCTTACTAGGTAAGTAGGGATGCATGATATATATCGGACCGATATCAGGAATTATGACATATGTCATACCGATTAATCTGATATTATCAAAAATAGCACCGATATAATAGCTCCGGTCAAGATCGCGTATTTTGCCAGTGTTGTGCTGTAATTGGGTAAGGGTGAGAAAATCAAGCACTCCCTTTCTCCTGTGTGTGCCATATATGGTCTGACGGGGTGTCTCAATACGTTCTCAGGTGGTACGCCGTCTAAAAAGTTTGAGAACTACTGGGTTAGGGTGAGCAAATCAAGCGCTCCCTTTCTCTATGGACGTCCTACCTGTGCAGTAAACGGTCTGACGCTAACTTTCCCCACGTATGTGACCGGAAACATGCCATCGATTGTCTGGGATTATTTTGCTGTGTCCGATTATGATATTCCGCACGCTATTTGCCGCAAATGTTCGGCAAACATTTCTCGAGGGGGAAAAAACAGTTCGAGTTTCAACACCACAAACCTCATTAGCCACTTAAAAAATCAGCGTCGCCACGACGGTGTTTTGTTTTTATACCATTAGCTCAAGTCCTATCTGTCAGAGCCCACACTTCACCTGAGCCAGTGTCCGCTAGAATACTGGAGGAGCAACCAGTCCCGTTTCAAGTGCCTGGCGCAGCTTCCTCGTTAATATCTGTCTGCGCCATGCACCAGTGTCGAGAGTGAACGTCTGTTTTCAGCTGCTGGACACGCGATGGACGAGCGCAGAAACCGACTTTCATGCGAGAAGGCAGAGATGCTGCTCTTTGTGAAAAAAAACATCTTCCCCTGATCCACCCAGAATTAACAGTAGAAGAATAGTTGACTCCAAGTTTAAAATGCACACACAAGCGTGCGCGCACTCACTTACTTTTTGTGTGATTCTTTGTTTTTTTTTGTTTGTTTTGTTTTTTAAAAATTGAGAACATTTTATACCTCAGACGAATGTTGCCTCAGTTTCTGTTTACGTAGACGTAGATGTCTAAGCAATATGTTTTTTATTTATATTAAATTGCACGTTTCAATTTTTGTTTTTGAAGGGAGTTAAGTGTCAGTTGTACATTTCTATTGTATTTTTGTTTTGATAAAGAATACAATGCACCTTTTCAGTTTGGAGCACTTTTTAGTGCAATTATACAGATTTATTTTGTATTGTTGAAGGCTACAATGCACCTTGTTAAGTTTGCAGTACTTGTTAGTGTACTTTATAAATTCCTTTGCAGAGTGGTTGGGGACTCCTAGAGGCCTTTTTTTTCTTCATATTAGACATTTAATTCTAGTGTTCACCCTTTTGCACATGCCATTTTTTTGTTTGCAAAGGAAATAAATATGTACATTTCTGATAACAGAACTTTTCTTTGTTGTTGTTTCAATAGTAGCGCTCACTTGACATTTGATTGGGACAAATCTACAGGTAAAAATTTGTTAAATCCATTTTTTTTTCTTCCTTTCGTGCACAGACTACAGGTAAATCTAAATGTAAAAATGAATATACAAATATCGGTTATCTGTATCGGTATCGGTCTTGAAAGGCAGGAACATATCGGTATCAGCTTGAAAAAACACATATCGTGCATCCCTATTTGTAAGGTATCTCTAGTCTTTTTATACTGAGCAGAGTGTTAAACTTGAGTTGCTACATTGTTTACAAGTTTATTTTGTATCAGTGGTTTACGGTAACTGAAGTTACTGATTCAGTGAATCATACATTATATTTACAAAGTCTACATTGTATTTACTGAGCAAAGAGTAAAGTCATCACCAAGCTCCAAATGCACTTTGAAAATGAATGTACTTACTTTATAAGCACAATTTTACATCATTATTTTTTATTTCATTTTTAGGTTTTATATAGTTTACTCACTGTTGTTCAATTTGTAAAATAAACAAAACATTGAGGAAAAGCAAAGCATGGATTGATCATTGAAATAAACAATCCATTTTTTTTTTTTTTTTTTTGCAGTGCACCAAAAGAAAAGTCTGAATCCAATGAGTTCAGTTTATTCAAGGTAAGAAAAAAGATCGGATTGGGAAAAAAATCGGGATCGACAACTACTCATCCATAAAAAATCGGGATCGGCTCGGGACCAAAAAAATGTGATCCGAAAATCCCTAATAAAATGCATAATGGGAAGACGAAATTGTATATTTTAAATAGCCTTTAATCTTAAAAAAAATAAAAATACTGTGTTGCAAGCCTCAAATTGCGGTGAAACATAATCTTTTAGACACATGCAAAGAAAAGAGGGGAACCTACCTCGTAAAATCTGATAAAGAAAGACTTTGGCGTGGTCCGAGCTCAGAGGTTGCGGCGAGACAATGATCTTATGTAGGTCGCTTTGCATTAGCTCCGTCACCACATAGCTGAGCAATTTAAACGAATTAAGGAGAAAATGTTGCACTTTTCACTATTTTTCTTTCATGCAAACAGGGGACTAAATAAGCTGTTATTTGGAGATAAAGAGGATTTTTTTCATCCAGCGCTGACCCACTGGAGTCTTGGCTGAGAAAAGAAGTTTCCAAATTTTATTGTATGATACAATATCAATAAAGGCTATTTTAAATAATAAAAAAAGATATTTAAAGGTACAGAAAAAATATACCAAAGATAGCCAATAATACTGATGGAAATAGTGCATGCAAGACTAGATTAGCTACTTGTCACAGCTGTAGTATACATAATGTAATTTACGTAATGTGATTTCAACATTGGACAGTTACGTTCAATGAAATAAAGTGGCAACATCTCTAAATCCAAAGGGACGTAGTTTAATTTGCCTGCGGCACATTTCCAGGTCACATCAAGGTCAAGAGATCTTACGGTACAGCTATTTAGCATGTAATTGGATTGCATGCAAGATTCTTCACAGCAACACCAATGTTTGAAGCTCTGTTTTCCACAAGTTAAATTCTTGTCTGTGTGTTTGTCTGAGTGTCTGTCTGAGTCTGAATGCAGTGTCTCATGTTGGCCAAGCCCCAAAAGCTCAAACCCTAAAAGAGGATCCCATTAGCCAGTGGAATTAAGAAGGATTTTACACAAATGACTTTCATTGGAGAGTCTGTGTCCTTTGAGCAGACCTGCACAATCAAATAGATACCTGGCAAAATAGTGAAACTAAGCTGGAGGTGCCATGCTTATCTCATTCTCATTATATTATATTCTCACTTATGTTTAAGGAAAAAAAAATAAAAAAAATAGCACATTAAAGCATTTTCTAATTAAGAGGATTATACTTCTTAAAACAGAGAATAGGTTGAGCAGGCCAAAACTAATTTAGAAAATAAAGCATTTATAAAATTAAAACATTTTCAAAACATTCTAATTTAGAAAATCAGAAGAGTTTTCACCCAGTTAAACCAGTGCATTTCTCTAAACCATGTTGAAACTCTAACCCATTGGGTACAGTTAGAAACAGTGAAGGATACATTTCTTCAAAGTAGTCGATGTGAGGAGGTTGAAGTATGTCCAGTGCAGACAGAACCTGAGGAGAGTTGAACAGAAGTTGGTTGTAATTTCTGATGCAATAATTCACACAGTTTGATAGTATTGCTGACATGAAGTATTGCTTGGCCCAAATCTTTCCTTTTCTTTTTTTTTTAATGACAATAAAATGGAGTGTATTGTGGCTATGATATTCATATTGGCTTTGGCATCTTGCTTTCAATGTACAGCCCAACTGTCAGAAAATCTAAAAGTGGTTTTTGACAGAAACAAATCAACAATGAAAACAAGACTAGTTCTTTAAGCTGCGTCTCCTGGCCAAAGTTTAAAGCCGTCGCGACCTTGAGAATGTATCCAGCACTTTAATTAGTTTGAGATTAGATTACCGCAATGGACTTTGTCGCCAGTTCCCAGTCTTCGCTTTATCGTATCTTTTTTTTAAATAACACTCAATAATGAGAAGACATCACTTCTGTTCTTAACTTACTCTATCCAGCAGTTCAGTTTGGCATTGATTTTAAAATTTTAATGTTTGCGTTTCAAGGCTTGGGGCTCAGTCCCATATGATGTATCTGAGTTTTTAACTGTTTGCGAGGGTGCCAGGTTTCTGAGTCCTTGCATCTAACCAACTGTTACCCTGGGGTGGCCAAGCTTTTCCTGTTGCAGCACCTCAGCTTTGGACTTCAGCTTCTCCACTCACTCCCCCCCTAAAATTACGTCTCACCTCTGAAATGTATTTATTTAGGATGGCATTTTCATAGCAAGAAGCCTAATTTTAATTTTTTTTCCATTATATTTTTCATTATATTTTAGTACAAACTCTGTGAAGCTCACCTAGCAGTCTAGGGTAGCACTCCTTAAACGCCATCAACCCGGAGTCGCTGTATCGTCACGCACCGCAGAGAGGAGTTCACAAATGATGTCGAAGATAGATATTTCGTAGTTGTGTTTTAAATTACACCCTTATTTGTTCATGTATCATCAGCCTATGCCACGAGTACATTATACGTTTTTTCGCACGTCGGAGAATCATCGAACAAGCTTGCTTAGCGAACGATAGTTCTCTGAGGTAAATGCGTACTTTACAGCTGTAATTAGTGAATCACAGCCCCTGTACATACTAGCGTTTATACTGAATTGTAGCACTCTTTCACTTGTCACTTTTCAACTGTGTTATTTAGGGCATCTTAATTCGATATTTAAGTTGTAAGAAATTTGTTAAAGGTATGTGATAAACATTGCATATAACCTTTAAATCGTCAATGAATATACCTATAATATTTAACGTTGAACAATATAACAACTATGTCACAAATAAATGATTTGTTATCATAGTTTTGATATATTTGTTTAAAAACATATGCTATCAGCGTACAACAGTAAAACACAGGTGTGAATATTCAAGCAAGTTAGGTTAAACAGAAGTCCAAAATAGGCGGTGAAAATAAAGAAGATAATCGTGATTAATCGAAAAAATAATCGATATATTAGTCGACAACAAAAATAATCGTTAGCCCTAGTTGACATATCGATTGTGAAGCACTTAAGTGTCTCATGGGTCTTTTGTTTTGGTTTAGTTTTTTGGTTTTCAGATGACTACAATCAATCAATCTAAAGGCGTTTTCCGGAACATGAAAAAAAATGACAAGACCATTGTATTTACACTTGACTGGCATGCTGGAATCTGCCTGCATCGGGCACTCGTCTTTACAAAGCAGCCGGACAGTCACAAGCGTTGTCCCAAATACCAGTGTGATTGCTTCCAAACCATCAAAGCACGGCAAAGGCCGTTGAGTTAGATGAACTTGATCTGGTGCCACCAGTTGACACACCTTGTTTTTTGGCCGTGCTGGTGCGTCAACTAAGACGTGAAGGACGAAAAATTACAACTTTCTACATGGTCTGGCTTTTTACATGTTTGTTGTTGTTTTTTTTGTATTTCTGCTCGACCTCCTACATAAGATGCCCAGCTGATCATCATAGTAACGCTTCTGCAGGGTTTTTTTTCTTAAATGTGGGCGAGGCGTCACCACCCCCCTCACCCTGAGAAGCAGTGTCCATCTTCGCTGCTAACTAGCGCTAGCAGTGGGCAGTGAGCCAATCACAGGGAGTGGGCAGTTCCAAGCCAAAGTCGAGGATAGAACAGATAAAACAGAGGAACACTTGTTTTTTAAGGCTTGTACAACTCAAACTAGTTTTGGACCAAACAGACCTTCTTTACTGTTGAAAGTAGATAATCTGGGTACATCTGGGAATGGCCTTAGATGGACCCCTTTAAGTATTTATATTATTCTACAACTGTGGAAGCAAGTACAAGGCTTTCACATGTTGACACAAGGCAAATCCAGAGTCATTTAAATTTCAGTGAAATTAAACAATTAACACATTGTGTTGGGGGAAAGCGCTTTAGAGCGTTTTAAAAATGATTGGACCTTTAAAATCACATTCAAAATGTGAATGAGAGGGATCCAAATGCAAAGGTGCGTTTACGGGGAGTGAATAAAGGAGGTGGACAATGTTAAGTAAGTTAGTTAGTGCAACAGTGCAAAGATGTGCTCATCATCTGCAATCATCTGCATTATTTATCCTAACAACACTTAATGGCCAAGGACGTGTGACACCGTTTACAGCTGTCAAGGTTCCGAAAGCATTGTAGCACACTTACATTTTCATGTTTGAAGAAACACAGCATCTTCAATTCTCGGAATACCCTCTTGCAAGAAACAAGGTTTTGGAAGACATTGGGCATCTTTTTGAGGGCAACTCGCTTTCCATCTCTGGGATCTGTTACTGACCTAGATAAAGAGGGAGAGAAAGAAAAATCAAGATAAGTAAAGGATTGAGAGGCTTTAATAAGGAGTGGGTTGGAACTGTTGTTAGGTTGGCATTATAATATTGCACATAAAATGAAGCAGATAATTTAGAAGCCCATTGAACTACATTTGGTTCTGCCTTAAAGAACTCACTGACTAGTAATCAGGTTATCCAATGATGCTATAATAGTGGTGTAATGTCACATCCAGAAATGCATTAGCATAGTCCTGCTACCACTAAGCTTTTTGGAAAGAGTCCAACTGGAAAGACGTAACAAACTCCTGCTCAATTTTGGGAGACACTGATTTCCACAGTCAACGGTTAAAAATGTTACAGCACAACAACTTTGCAGGCAGATGAACATCCAGACAGTTTCTCTGACAACTTTCTGCAATTTATTTGATGTCCTGCTCTCCCTATTTTTGTTGGACTTTTCAAGTTTTTCAAGTTCAACCTCTCATAGAAATTAGTTTGTTCATTATTGTTTTTGTTTGTTTTTTTTAAAGATTTTTTCAAATTTATGAGAAACACATCCTTTGAAATGATCATCCTGAAAATTAAACTCAGGTGCATCCTGTTCCCACTGATCATCCTTCAGATGTTTCTGCAGCTTAATTGGAGTCCACCTGTGGTAAATTCATCTGATTGGCAATTCTTTCGAAAGACAAAGCACCTATCTAAACAAGGTCCCACAGCGGAGCAAGGATGAAGTCAAAGGCATTGTCTGTAGATCTCCACACACAAATCTGGGGAAAGGAACAGAAAACATTCTGACCCTTTAAAGGTCCCAATGTGGCCTGTGTCAACAGTAGGTTGAAATGCAAAATTTCCAAATGACACTTTTCAGTTATTCCTAAAATCCTATCAATTCTTCAGTTTCTTTTGTTTAGCTCTGTTTCTTCTGCTGATCACAAAGCATTTTAGTTGGAAGAGGCATCGTAATAATCAGATTGTTTCATCACAACATGATATTTAACAAAGCTTCAGTTTTAAATAAACTTCATCTGTTGTCGACTTAATATTTATTAACTTAATTCATTTTAACAGGAATCGGGTGAGAAAAGAGACTGGCAGAGCCACTAACAGGTTCCTCAGAACGAGAAAAAAAAAAAAATCATCCTTCACCATGTTCATCTGTTGAGCATCTTTTATGGTGATTAGTTAAAGAATCTTATAGGAATCCAAAGACCCAAGTCCTCGTGAGGAACACAGCAGGTGTAAGTAAGAACATTCCAACATGGCAAAGCTCGGTCCAGAGCGCCCTTGAGTGAACCTTTTAAATAGGATCAGTCAAGGCAAACAGATGGCAATAGACTTAGATCCAAGGCTACAACACAAACACCACCAACAGCCTCGCAAACCCACACACAGGAACACTGTGGAAAGAAAGCTTAGATTGTTTCAAACTCCTGACTGACTTAGCATTGCTGTTCTGTTCATTACCATTTTATTTTTACCATTTATTTAAATTATGGAATTGAGCTTAAAATCTGAAATCTTGAAATTGCGGGCACATTGACTGGGTACTTTGCAATAAACTCCTTTAAAAAGCTATGCCTCTTCACAGTCCTTTTCGAATAGGTAGCTTGGTTTCTTTTCTGTGTTTTAATAATTTTGCTTACTTAAGGTTTATTTCTAGATTATTTTATGTTAAGGAATTGTTTAACAGCAGTTAGGAAGGCTTGTCACATTTGCATATTTGAAATTAAAAAAAATAAAACAATACTGGCATTTATGTTGATGCTAATTGATAAAAAGAAAACCCAACAGTGCACCAATACCTCCCAATGCCAGAATTCCCCTGACAGCAATTGCAAGTTGTATGCTACGCCACAAAAACAGCTCAGAAACCGCTAAAGAAAAATCTCAAAAGTTTAGGATTACATTCAGACTCATGGCTCCTGATCTCTGTCTGATTGCAACAATAATATAGAGAGTCATAAAAAATGCCAGTGTAATCTTCTGAAAAGGTTTTGACTTGGAGAAAATCACTATTTAACTATTTAACGTAGGTGGCCCACTTTGCAGAGAGGTGGAGGCAACACTCAAACATAACACAGTGTTATATTTTGCTTGGAAGCTAATATTGTGGCAACACGATGAAGTGTAGCTACGCCAGTTTGGAACAAATTCCCGGCTGTGTAGTACTATGGCTTTTCCTATAAATACATGCTGAATTGCGTCAACTCAGATTGAAGCAGCGAGGCATTTTCGTGTTAAGAGGGCTAACCAACTGAAGCAATGTACTGTGCATAGCTTTCTCACTGCCATTGTATTAAGTAATCCACCTTCATGTCTCAGCTAATTAGGTGTTAGTATTTACACATGTACACTGAATTTCCAACAATTGCCTCCAAATACAAATTCTAAGGGGCCATTGACATGCATACGGATTCTTTTGAAACCACACATTTTCGAAACCACACTTGGAAAAAGAATTTACACAAAGGCGTATTCAAAAAAATTCCCATTTACACGAATATGCCGGAAACGACTGAAAACGATATAGTACCTATACCCGGCATGGTGTGGCGCCACAAGTTTACTCCCTGAAGGCAGAAGAAGAAGAGCACCTCAAGCACGCAGTGTTTTTAAAGAAGCAGGAGCTCGCAAACAACATGAGCACCACTGAGAATAGAAAGAAAGATTCTTGTGAAAAGACGTGGATAAACGACAGAGTTGAACTTCTGCTTTGAGTTACTTTTGAACACAAAGCCTTAAAAAGTACATGCTAAGATTGCCTGGGATCGTGCCAGTAAAGGTTTGCTAACATTTTTGTCATTTACAGTAGGTCTCTGCCTCAATATTCCGGTCGGCTGACCCAAAGGAAAATCAATAAGTACAAACAGGAGGCTTAAAAATCGCTTTCATTGCATTTATTTTTACTTTGCACACAATCCACGACCGATCCACAAGCACCGTGTGTTATTGTTCACTATTGTTTGCGGTTTGTTGTAGTGGAGGTAAATGGGAAGACTGCAGGCTGATCATTAGGAGCAGTACGTCCGCCACCCGACGCTGTTGTTGTTATGAGTGGTCATCTGCACCTCACGGTCGCTCAGGTTGCAAGGCAGAAGAGGGGTTTAGGGCTGTGACATCAGCGTTTCCAAAAAAGATTGGTTTTGGCGTTTACCCTGAGGAGCGTTTTCGAAAAAGTACAGTTTCAGTCTGAGTGGTTTCAGTGAAAACGGCGGGTTCGTGTAAACGCAAGGCCGAACCGCATAAATATTTGTGCGGTTTCAGTAAATCCCGTATTTGTGTAAACGGCCCCTAAATTGAACCATTCTAACACTGTAAAATAAGGTGATGGAAGATGGAAGTAAAATCACTTGTAAGTGGGATGTATTCCAACAACACCGACTCAGATAGAAGTTATTTCAGGAAACTAGACGAAATAAATGGATACAACTTTTCACTGCTGGTCTCTAGAAAAAAAAAAAAAAGTATCTTGCAGTCAATCAATAAGGATTGATTCATTATGGGAGTCATGTGAAGAGTTCATTAAACATGCAAAAAAGTTCTTAATAAAACTGGGCAAAATTTAGAAGACTCTATAGCCTATGTAAAACTGAGAATAGTCTTGCCTTCGCTGATTAAAAAGAAATGTGTTCCAATAAAATGTTGTTCAAGGAGGTTGCAAAGCAATTCATAATTTGAGGCTCTACCAACCATGTGATTTTGTGGCAGCAGGCTTCCACTGTTTTGTGGGTGTTATTCAACAGCGCTGATTTCACAATATCTGTCTTTTTTTCAGACTCATTCTTTCAAAAAGAGGGAGAAATATTTGCTGTAGATTGTTAAATAAATAGGAATGTACTTTTCATGGTCTGTGGGTGATGAAGTGATTTCAAAAATCCAAGAACTAACCCATTTTTCATTTTCAAAAAAAAGTCACTGGATCCCCAGAAGAACAGCATCTCCTGTCTTTAGAAAGTGGTAAAATCAAGATGCCAGCGAGGTGGCGTCAGAGCAGCTGGGGATGTCAGATCAGTACAACAGTAAGTAAAGTAATAAAGTAAGTAAAGAAATCGATTTCGGTTTGCATTCACTTTATTATTAGAAACTTTTTTTTACTTTTAACTTAAGAAACCCCAATGCTTTCAACTTTCAACTTGACACTTGGCTTACCAAACAACTCCGAATGCTCCATAGCCGATGGGCCTGTCGGGCTCTATATCCAGCTGCTGCTGCTGCTGCTGCTGCTGCTGCTGCTGCTGCTGCTGCTGGAGGAGGTGCGAGTGTTGCTGCTGCTGCTGCTGCTGCTGCTGCTGCTGCTGCTGCTGCTGCTGCTGCTGCTGGTGATGGTGGTGGTGGTGGTGGGCTTTGGCGGCGGCGGCTTGAACCTGGGCGGGAGCCGCGGCCGCCGCTGGCCCGGGGGCTTGCCCCGGCGCGGGCGAGGGGAAGTAGGGCTGCTGCTGGCCGGGGTTGAGCATCACGGCCGCGGCGGCGGAGGAGGAGGCCGTGGAGGTGTGCTGCTGCTGCTGCTGCACCGTGTGCGCGGCGGCGGCGGAGCCCGGGTGCTGCAGGTGATGCTGGCCGGCGGCGTGGTGGTGGTGGTGGTGGTGGTGGTGGGGCTGCATGTGGGGCGGCGGGAGGTGCTGGAGGTGGTGGTGGTGGTGGTGGTGCGGGTGGTGCGCAGCCACGGCCGATGAGCCACCGTTGTACGCGGCCATCATTTTGGGGACGTTCGCAGCCGTCGCGCCGCAGAGAGCCATCCCGGCCGGTCGGTGACGCGCTCAAAGTGTCTCCCTCTCGGGAAGAGCGATCGGGGCTACCGTGCTGCGACACTCGCGCAAACTTGTAGAAAACATAAAGTGTTTTTTGGTGGGGAGTTTCCTTTTCTTTTTTAAATGGTCGGGCGGCGGGATGTCACCAGGATCTTCGGGGAGAGAAACCACCCGGGTGAGTCTCCGATCATCGTGCCGAGGAGAACACTTGACCCACTTCCTCGAAATCAACGTTCTCACCAGCAGCCCCCGGAGCTGAAGGTGGAAATCATGTGTAATAATAATAATAATAATAATAATAATAATAATAATAATAATAATAATAATAATAATAATAATAATAATAATAATAATAATAATAATAATAATAATAATAATAAAGCAAACACAATAAGCCTATCAAAGAAAATGGAAAAGAAAATGTGTCCAGCCTTTACAGCCTTGTCATTCAGAACAGTGATAAACGCATTGATGTTGATGAGAAAACAACCCACCACCACCCGCAATAAATTAAAAACAAAAGAAAAGTCCTTAAATTTCCTTCATGGTGAAGGTGGCACTCTTCTCCCCTCCTGGTGACACTCGGGTTCCCCCGTCTTGTTAGAACAGAGTGATCTCCAGCACGTCACACCACCACCCACCACCAGCAGCGCCAGCAGCAGCGGCGGCTCGTTGGTACATCCACAACCAGCGGGACTCCACCGGAAATCGCATCGAGTATCTTCAACGGAAATCCTCTCTTTCACTTGAGACGCATGCATAAACTGGTGTTTGTGTTTTCGCGTGTGTAGGTACTGAGAGAGCGGGAGGGGCGGTGTGGCGGAGGAGGAGGTGGAGGTGGAGGTGGGGGTAAATCTTCGAGTCGTAATTAACCGCCGCTGCTGCCGCCGAAGATCCGGTGCAGAGGAGGTGTATCCCAGCCCAGGCCACACAAGACAAGACGCGGTAACGCAACGCAAAGGCAGGCCCAGGCCCTCGGCACGTCCACCACACTCACATATTAATAACGGGGCGATCCGACGACAACAGAAATCCCCATCACTCGGCGCAGGTGTGACGAAGCTTCGAGAGGTCCTGGCAAAAGCAACTTGTTTCTCTCCCCCCTCTCCAACAACGCTCCATCGACAGGCGTGTCTTGGTAGTAATATCTGGTTCTCTACCGGGATTTTCTTTAATTTTCTTTTCTTTTCTTTTTTCTTTTTTTTTTTTTTTACATTAGCGCTTGACTTCCGCAACAAACGGTGCGGGCGGGAAGAAAGAAAAGAAAGTTCAACCCTTGAATTTTTTTTTTTTTTATTTATTTTTTTGCAGGGAACTGACTCGGTCGCTTGAGAATTAGCAGAGTTGACAGATTGGAACTAGCTAATCGGCTGTTGCCAAATCAAAACAGTTACCCAGTCCCCCACCCCCTGCCGCCGCCACCATCGCTCGCTTGTTCGCTCGCCTCGGTCGTCGGTGAGCCCCGCCGTCCGCTGGGGGATCAGGAACCCCCTCCCGGGGAGACCTTACTGTCTGCGTCCGCGTCGCTCCGCTGTCACCGACGCGAGAAAACCACCGGCCGGATGGGAGATAAAAATGAGCAGTTTATCCAACATGGTTGAACAAAACCTTTAGCTACTCAGGCGGCGAGATTATGCAGGGCGGCTGACCAATTGCCGGCCGCGCTCGCATTGACGTCAGGGTAATCTATGTGATTGGCACTGCGGACAGCCAATCGGACGACTTGGCAGTTCGCGACAGCGAGGTTTTTTCTGCTCCAGTGGCCCAATGGTGTCATCACAGGGCACAGGGGGACGTCTGCTATCGAATCCCAGCAATAAAAACAGGTGAATTACTGTGGTTCAAGAAGGAACAGGGATGTTGCTTGTCAGTTTTGGTTTTTAATAATGAACACTTTCATTGTGAAAGCGTGGACTTAAGAGACAAAACTTTCCAGCAGGAGTAATATATATATATACACATATATATATATACACACACAGATATATATATATGTATGGAAGAGTGGCAAGAAGAAAGCCATTGTTAGAAGAAAACCCCAAGAAGTCCGGTTTGGCCTAAATGCAAAACGCTATGTGTGGTGGAAAACTAACTGCACATCACTCTGAACAAACCATCCCCACTGTCAAACATGGTGGTGACAGCATCATGCTCTGGGGGTGCTTCTCTTCAGCAGGGACAGGGAAGATGGTCAAAGTTGATGGGAAGATGGATGGAGCCAAATACAGGGCACTCTTGTAAGAAAAAGTCTGCAAAAGACTTGAGACTGGGATGGAGATTCACCTTCCAGCAGGACAACAATCCTAAACATAAAGCCAGGGCTACAATGGAATGGTTTAAAACAAAACATATTCATCTGTGAATCTGAATCTGTGGCAAGATCTGAAAATTGCTGTTCACGAACACTCTCCATATAATCTGACTGAGCTTGAGCTGTTTTGCAAAGAAGACTCTAGATGTGCAAAGCTAGTAGTCTCTACTACTACCCCAAAAGACTTGCAGCTGGAATTACAGCAAAAGGTGGTTCCACAAAGTATTGACTGAAGGGGCCTGAATACTTTTGCACACTACACTTTTAAGTTTTTTATTTGTAAAAAATAAATAAATAAAATCATGTATAATTTTCTTTCTACTTCACAATTGTATACCACTTTGTATTGGTCTTTCATATAAAATTCCAATAAAATATATTTATGTTTGTGGTCGTAACATGACAAAATGTTGCTCTTAAGAGCTTAGCTGCTGGATTGTAGCTCCCTTTATATCTAACTGATACATCACTGGTTAGTTTATTTGTAAGGCACTCCCAACGAAGTCGCCTCACTATCCGACATCTCTCTGGCACATCTCCGATAATAATTTCAGTTTAAATTCAGGAAAACTCATCTTTCTCACGTTCCAAAAACTGCAACATTTTTGGCCAGAACTCTAATAATTTTCCTGCCCGATGACTCACCTTATACTGCC
>CM020510.1:22727772-22810272 GCA_009823395.1 Thamnaconus septentrionalis | reverse complement strand
GTTTAACACTACAGCCCCAATGCATTTAAAAAAAAGATGAATTTTGCATTTTTAAATGAGGCTAAATAAGAAATTAAATCTGATTAACTCAACAGTATAAACACGTTTTCATTTTTATTTTATTTTTAAAAAAGGGGGGGCACATTAAGTGATTTCTTTGCATTTCTAAATGTCTAGATTTAATGTGACTTGCTACAAGTTTGAACGTTTTGTTTTTATTTTTACTACATTTTTTACTCTTTAAATCATAGGTGTCTTTGTTTTCTGTTACATTTTTAATTACTTTTATCAACATAACATTTCTATTCTTTAGCAGGATATCAGTAAACCAGTAAATGGATGTTTGTTAGTAGCTGTTGAAGAGCATTGCCTTATTTTCTTCTATATAAACTATCATAAATAAATACCATGAAATTATTGCTACAGCTGAAAGTTAAAGACAAAGAGATTGGTACAAGAAGGTAAGATAAATGCAATTGTTTGCCATTAAACTAGACCAAGGGGGGAGGTTATTCAACTTTTATCATTTAGAACTTCGCATTATTCACCTATATTGGATAATAATAATAATAATAATAATAATAATAATAATAATAATAATAATAATAATAATAATAATAATAATAATAATAATAATAATAATAATAATAATAATAATAATAATAAACTTCATTGGCAAGCTGATGTGACTGCATGTAGAGGTGATGTGTAACATTTTATTTTGGAGGCTCCTGGCGGAAGTTGTATTTCACTATGGCAGAGGGTTCCCCGCCGCTGACTGCCACGTAGAGATCCGTAAGGAACTCCAGCCCTTTTAACTTATTGTATTCGTCTTTGTCACAAACTTCTCACCCAGGACTGCATGAGAAACACGAGAGGACTCTAACCAGAGCGACGTTTTACCTTGTCAACCGAGCTGATTTGGTGAGACAACTCTGTCAGCAATACCTTCGGTGCCGTACATAAGCTCACGTTAAACGAGGTACAGTCAGGAAGTCACCGGATATACGTTTCTCTTATGACGTTATGAACGAGAATATATGATGCCGCGTGGCGAGTTTACAAACATCGAATATTATTGTTGTCAACTAGCATTGCTGGTAACAGCATGTTTTAACTTCTTCACGTGTCATTGTATTGCTCGTGTTAGCTACTGAACTGCTGTAGATGAAGTTATTCCGCCGCCCCCCCTCCTGCAACTCAGAACGGAAATTGCGTGACATTTGTCTTGGTTGCAGTTTCTAACTCGAAGAACTCCTCTCAGCCTAATATTAGTAGATTAGAGAGGGTTTACACTTTTATGTCATAATATATCATCCTACTTCAAAACTCCTCTGTGTGTGCGTTTGTGTGTGCGTGTGCAGAAACATATTCAGAGGTCTGACAGTATCAGTTTGTTCATATTAATATTCATAAACTGACACATCGGGGCACACTCTTGAGCATAAGTCTGACTAGACTTACAGTTACAAAACAAAGCCAGTTTCCGAAGTGCAGAAGGTCATATAGCTGTGCAGATGTGAGCATATTATACTACACGCTTCATTTCCATAAATAGATCTCTGGTATTCCATGTTGTTTGGTAATTTGATCAGATTATTGCAAAATATCCTTTTTGCTTCTTATCATTTGTTTGAGATATAAGTGCCCCAATTTAATGGCCAGTATTGTGAACTTTATATATGTTGTGTATATATTACGCTGGGAAGCACAATTGCTGTTAAGTTAGGTCTGACAGCTGTTTTTAACTAATTTTTGGGTGTGGAATCCAAAACTGATCTGTTCACATTTTTGAATAGAATAGAATATAGATTCTGTTTTCTTAAAAAAAAAAAAAAAAAATACTGTACTTAACAGACATGTACTTGTTCTATAAAAATGTTCAAATATTGACATACAATGAAATATGAAAGAAACAGACAAGACTGCAATGTTTATTGAACACAAAGGATATGGCTACTGTAATTATAATTGTGTGCAAGTAGTTAAGAATTTCAGCTTAATGAGGCATTGGTCTTATAGCTGACAGTAGATTAGGATATTCTATTTTACTTTTATTTTTCTTGTTAAACCCTGATGTTTTCAGTAAACCATGGGGATACCAAATGCCAACTTTTCACGTGTTCCTTTGGTCCACATCCGTAAACTCGCGACACACTGCTTGCACACTTTGTGAGGGGCCCATGGCTTGTCTTGATCACAGAGTTTTACTTTAAAATGTGCAAAATATGCTTGTTTGGCAAATGCACTGATGTTTGCCCTCTGACTTGGAATGGTGAAACTACCACAAATATAGCAAAAGGAGTCAGGGTTGTTTAGGCATTTACGACGAGAAGTAGCAGGAGCGGACATGATCTGGAACAAAGGAAAATATACCGATGTAAATAAAACACTAAGATGGAATAGTTACAAGCTTTGAAAACGAAAAAACAAAACAAAAAAAAAAACAGAAAACGAAATAGAACACCATGGTTATGCCCATGATTACAAGGTGAAGAGAAAAGCCAGCACAAATCCTCTTAATTCCTACTATGCTAGTTTTCTGTTTGCAGATATTGATAGTACTGACCTATTGGGAGCTGCACACACCTCTCACCGCACTGTCTCCTCATTACACAAAAGCACTGAAGTTAATGAATAGTTCATGGGAAACGTAAGTGGTTATCTTAAAATATATGTATGTCATTTCTGATTTGTAACAGGTGTCAGTTTGGTTCTGAATCAGTGAAAATGTGAGTGGCAGGATGACATTGACGTTGAAGATACTGCTGAAGAAAAGTAGTAAGATAGAAAGAGGTAGGGGAGATAGGGAGAGAAGCTCGCAAAACATACCGAAGAGTCCGTATTTATACCTGGTTGCAGTAAAGATGAGCTTGGCACCAGTGTGCGAAATGCAGTGGGGTTCACAGGGTCCACCCCACATCCCTGATTCACCCATGAAGGAAAGCCTCAAAGCAAAACTTAAAGGGGATGTCATATTCATGCATACATTCAAAAAGATATATGTATGTATATATACATTATTGTCACGAAAATAAATAATAATAATTAAGATCACCCTGTCCAATGTTCAATACTTAAATGAATATATATATTATTGACAAAAAGGAAAGGGGACTGGGTTCACACCTCACAGAAGATATAAATAAAAGGTGACGTTCTGAAGCAAGGAAGCTATGAAGTTGCAGCCATTAAGTATTGTGAGGTTATTATAGGCCTCCTGCATTTTAAGGAAATTTAGATTGGTATTGAGTAACACTCAGGAGGACTCTCCCCTGCGAGCCCCCCCAAAGCCATGGACGCCATTTCACACACTGCTTGGCAGCCTTCTGCCTCGAGTGGGAGGTCGGAGAAGTCAGACAGAGAAGGAGACTCTCAAAGAGGAACCCGGCTTGGGCCCGTCCTTGTACCAAGGACATGAAGGCAACGTCACAAAGGCCAGAAAATAAGTTAGGTAATTGCAGAAAGCAAGTTAAGAATTTTTTTTCACCACCTAAATTGTAAATAGACAACTGTAGGTATTAGTGAGGTCTCCATGTGTCTACAAAAGCCAAAAATCCAGCTAATCCAGTGTTTGGGAGTTGAAGGGAAAACAAATAGCGTCTAGTTCCAGTTTGTCAGTAAATATGAAGTGCAGCTTGTCAAGAACAAAGCAAAGTTTCCAGCTGTAGTTGCCCAGCTGAAGGTAATGGGAGAGTTGGGTCCCAAAGCAAAGATCGACTCCAACTGCCAAGAGAAACAAACACATTCCCTTTTTCTTATCTGAGCTTGTCTTGGTAAACGGAAAACTTAATTGTTTTTGACAGCGGTGTCAATGTTGTTTGGGGCCGTGCTGCGTCAAAAATTTGGAGCAAAGCAGAAAATGCAAACATTTGATTCTATAAACTTGACCGACTGAATATATCAAAATGGGTCATTTTTCACTTTTATCAGCAGTGTCCGTGTAAGTTTTATGATGATGTGACTCAGTTTTTTGATTATTCACGTTTTAGACTCTAAGGGTCTGAATTACTAGAGGTTTGAACATAGAAGAACAGACTCAAAAGTCAATGCACTCTCTAATTAGTGACAAAGTTGCAAAGGGGCGCATTCAGGGTTGCAACTGTCACAAATCGTAAATCATGCCAGATTTTACACACTGGACCTTTAAATTCGGCTAATTTATTGTCTGTCTGCAGGACCCTTTGAGCACAGCAAGAGACGTCTGAGCTTCCAGAGTCAACATGAGACAACTCAAAGGCAAGCCCAAGAAGGAGACCTCCAAGGACAAGAGGGAGCGCAAGCAGGCCATGCAAGAAGCCAGGCAGCAGGTGGCCACCATCGTCCTGCCTACACTGGCCGTGGTGGTGCTGCTAATCGTCGTCTTTGTCTACGTGGCCACCAGGCCCGGTGACCTTGAGTAGACCTCAGGGTGTTCCTATGACGGACATGGACCGACTGGGGTTTGACAAAGTGACAACGGCTATACCAAAGAATTCCTCCGCCCAGCCACCTACGAACCATCCCGTCGTCCCAAAGCAGAGCTGCCTCTTCTGTGTGCTCAATCTTCCAACTGCAGAAGGAAGAAGTTGGTTCAACCATAGAAGCAGGTGCTACCGAGTCGCTTCCAGCGGACTTGAATGACACTCCTCCGCACAATGCTGATGCTAGAGCAGTCAGTGTTTTGCAAAAGATTCAACATTACCCGTACCAAATGAGTGCCAAAATCAATTTGCCTTTATTGTAAAGTTTAAAATCGATTCACCGTGAGCCTTATCGCAGACATGTGCTGCTTTTTGTCCACATACCTGCAATGACAGATTATGGTCGTGCACAGCACTGAGAAGTAATTGTGGCAGTTTGGCTGTGTCCAAGGGCTCAAGGTGAAGCAACTTCAAAGTCTTATGCTGAATGTAAACCTAGAATGTGTTTTCTCCAGCAGGCTCAAACACTGCGGTCCCTCATGTTTAATGTGAATGTTCATTCAGTTTGTCAGCGAAACCATTGATCCTATCACAACATCTGTGCAGATTTAATAATGTGCCTTAACTCAATGACGGATGTGATATTTCAATTCAGTAAATATATTTTTTAAGAATTTCAAGTTTGGTGGTATTTTTTTGTAGGCTTCATATTCACATTCATGTGGGTTCGGCTGTTGTTCTATACAAAATCAATTCCTTTTCAATCTGACGCACCAGATGAAATATTTTTAAAATGCAGAGTGTTTAATTCAACTCTCCATCTGAGATTTAGCCCGTAGAAAACATTTAGAACGATAAAGGGGAAGAAATTTCAATTGATTCGAAATAGACAAATCAGTGTACAGTATCTAACTGGTGCCTGTAACTGGTTCCTGTGTCACTGCTATAGTGTTACTGGACCTCTTCTCCATTTTAAGTAGAGAACTTACCTGTTATTCTTCGAATCAGAAAATCTGGTTGCCAAGTTTACAAACTTGCTGCTTCCTGTTTTTCTCACAACTAGATCCTAGATATTTTCTGAATTTCATTTTAGCTTCTGTCCAGAATAACCCCTTGTTTACCCACAAAGTTCTCAAAATCTAGAAGAATAGTCATTGTCAGGCAGGTCACACCCTGGACAAATTGCCAGCTTCGATAGACACACACTCACATCTACGGCCAATTTAAACTTCCCAATTCACCTCACATGCATGTTTTCAATTGGAGGTGTTTTTTTGTTTTTTTTTGATTGAGACAGGAAGCCAGAGTGTATAGCGGTAACCCACCCAGGCACAGAGTGAACATGCAAACTCCACACTGAAAATTTGCATGTTCCAGTCAGCTTCACTATGAGGACAGAAGTGTGAATGTGTGAGCAGAAGTGAGGTTTTAGGTTTACCATGGTGGTGGACAGATGGTGTTAGACAGGATTATGACATATGCAGATGATATTGTGATGTGTAGTGCAGGGAGCAAGTGGAAGAAAATCTAGAGGAGTGAAGTCAGTAGGGTTGTGAACGATAAACCGTTGCGACCAGATATACGGTTCAGGGAGTGAGCGATCGGTAGCAACCTCATAAATTGATTTGAATTATCAATGAATTCCTTGATTAATCGGTTATAGAGTCATGAATCGGGTATCGCGAGACTTTCAATTGGTTGTTGTCGTCTCTCAAACAACACCAGACCTGAAGCAGCTCCCAAAACACCATAGCTGTCTAGCTGCAGTGTTGCCAACTTGGCGACTTTCTCGCTAAATCTGCCGACTTTCCAACTCCCCATATGGACTTTTTTGTCAAAAGTGACTAGCGACAAATCTAGCGGCTTTTCCTGGTTTTATTGGAGACTTTTCTGGTATTTTGCAGACTGACATGAGAGCACGTATCGTTCCTCAGCAGTTCCTGTTCTCAGCTGCCACGAGCCCCTCCCCCGTCCCAAAGTAGTCACAGGCGGTCACAGCCTTGAGCCACGCACGGCAGTCTTGGGCAGCTGCCTTCAGGAGAGGAGCAGAGAGGAGACCCTCACCACTCCGCGTCCAGGCAGCAAATAAATCGCGCCCGCTTTTCCTTAACATGGGCGCCGAATTGAAGCACTCGGCGCTTCATAGCGCTTCCACGTCCAGTGTGAACCGGGCGTAAGGCTGGGGTCGACAGTTTAACTGGCCGAGTGGCCCAGGCGTATTTTAAAAACCGTCAGGGCCACCAGAACGTTCCAACCACTGGCTCGGTGGGGCCAGTAAAAAATAATGCCCTTAAAAAAACAAGTACAAAAATCAAATTTCACATTAATTCCCCGTGGGTCTGTGTTTTGCAATTACTTCTGTGAAATCGTCTCGATAACTACCGCTAACATGTCATGTGATCCCGATCGAAGACAGCCAGCGCTGTGCTGTCCAAGGGACTTAAAACACATCTTGGTCGCTCCCCTGGAACACCTCTTTGCCCAGCTTTGTGTAAACGCCAAAGCCAATCGTTTTTGGAAACGCTGACATCACAGCTCTGAACCCCACTCCTGCTTTGCAATCTAAGCGGCCATGAGGAGCTATGGGCAATGGTCTTGTTACTGTTACTACTGATCAGCCTGCACTCTTCCCATTAACCTCCACTACAACAAACCGCAAACTATAATGAACAATAACACACGGTGCTTGTGGATCCACTGTGGATTGTGTGCAAAGTGAAAATAAACACAACGAAAGCGATTTGCAAACCTCCTGATTCGGTACCTCAATCGCTCAGGGGCCAAGCGAGACGAAACAAGTTTAGTGGTGACGTAGCCACGAGCAGGGCACTGGATTGGCTCAGTGTCCTCGTCGATGTTCCCTGTCGGAGCGGACATCGACGCCAACTCCTTCTTCGACACGGAACGTCCGTGTCAGGTACATTTTACCGTGAATACAAGTAGCTACTATTGATGTTGTACAGATACATTTATATGTGTATACATTTTTTGAAAACAGCTATTTCAATACATGTTTATTTTGTCTTTTGGGGAGAGGCAGGCGAACCGGGAATGCCCTCGATGTCGCGAGTGTGTTCAACCATATTCGCGAAAACGACGAGCGGCAAATGGCGCAGCACTCGGTAAAAACTCGAGTTGCTCCTGCGTGAGGCACGTTAAGCTAGGGAATCCGAGGAGTCTTGAGGCGAGAGGAAATACTGGTTCATCGAGAGGACATGGCTCTTCGCCGCGAGGAAGCCTCGAACACCGCGGCATTGAACAAAGCCGTCCTTGGCTTGCTAGGGCAGCTCATGGCTATTTCAAATAAGTAGGAGGCTCTATTTCGGGCGTGTTTACTGTCTGTTTTTCTGTTTGTTTGTTTTTAAATAAATGCTATTTTCCCATTATATCTGTCTCGTGTTTACTTTTGGTGAAAATATAGAGGTTGAACTACACATTTACTCTCCCAGAAAACGAAACAATAAATTATAAATGTTGCCTTCATAAATTATCAACTGTGACTTCAGTGAGGAAAACTGTTCTTTCTTTAACAGAAAAGCAACCACAGACCAAGCAGCAGGTATGAAACAACCTCTACTTTGTCTATTGCTGCACTGTTGTGTGTTGCACAGAAATGATGCTGAAGGAAGCATTGTCCCGCTTTACCGCGTCAACTCCGCCCACGGTCTCGTGATCACAGAGCCAATGAAAACACAATCGTAGTGAGGCGAAGCGTGGCGAGGCAATGAGAACACGCCCCATGTCTACCAACCCAGGTAATGTCACATGGCCAATCCAATCATACCTTGACTGGCCGGACAACGAACGGATTGAGTCCTGGCTCGATTGCTTCTCCCTTTTCACCCCGATCTTGCAGCTGAATTTTTTGCAGCTGAATTTTTTGAGACAACAAATTTTTTAAGATGTTGAATTTTTTTAAGTGAACGAATTTTGAAAAACTGAATTTTTAGAGACATCAATTTTTTTTTCAATGAATCTATTACAACATCGAAAGCAATTCATATGCATTACAAAATTCAGTGCTGTTTTTGATGCTGGAAAAATTCAGTGTTATAAATTCAGATTCAAAACCCGATGGCACTGTTCAACTTCCATAGAGAGTTCAGTAAAGTATTTTTGAATGGTTCACCTGGCTCGTCTTTCTGACTGAGCAACACCACACCTGAGTTCAGGAGAAAGCGGGTATTGAGGATGAATGAATAAATAGTTTTGTTTTAAGAAGAAAAAGGTGCATGGAAACACCTGCTTATATTTAAATTAGAGCTGTCAGTCGATTAAAAAAATTAATCAGATTAATGGCATGGTTTTCGATAGTTAACTCACGATTAATCGCAAATTAATCGCATATTTTTTTTATCTGCTCTAAATCTACCGTAAACTGATATTTTTCTATTTTTTAATAATCATATCAACATGGGAGTAGGCAAATACCTGCTTTCTGCAAATGCAGCATGTTTATTCGTGTTGGAGCAATGACAAGTACTACTAACAAAAAAAAAGATTCACAGGGTAAAAAAAATAATTATAACTCAAGCCCAAGAAAGATAACAGATGGCCATAACTGTAGCATTACATAGTAATGATTACTAGTACTAACAAAATTTGTATATTTTACTTTTCAAATTGAACTTGAACTATTCATCCCCTTTTTTCACCAGTCATTTACACAAACGGATGACCCTTATGCATTGCATCAAACTGTGATGCACAAAATAAATCAAATTAAATTAAATCAAAACAATAAATAAAGTGTGCATTAAACAGGGAGCAGTGCAATACAATAATGAAGTATAGTCACCGGAGACGATACGAATGATATCGCGCAGACCCTCGTCCTTTACGACATTAATTGGCCTGCAAGCCGTAGCCACCCATTTAGCTACCGCTGTTGAAAGTTGGCGTGTGGTGGACGCGGCCAGTGGTCTCCGTGCCACAACATCCAACGTGGTTTGCTTTACCTTAAAAGGGGGTGGGGCTCTCCGCGTCAGCTGTATGCTTCGCAGACAAGTGACACGTAAGACTGCTCGTACTCTGGTGGAAACTAAATACAGCTTTACAGTAAATGCATATCACTTTTGTCCTGTCAAGACTGCCATCTGGCAGGGTTTTGAAGAGGAACTTTCCATTTACAATTGACGTCTTGTGACAATTGACATCATGTTAGTCCTTCCTAATGCTCATCTACGCTCAGTGTCTTTTTCTTTTTTTGTTGTTGTGTTTACAAGCCGGCTGCAACCGTGTGAGTCTGTGCTGTGAGTCAATTCACTTCCGGTTTCCTCAATCTACGGAGCGGCCAAAGGTTCAAAAAGCACTGTGTGCGTTAATCGCGCGATCAAAAACATTGTCGGTGATAAAGCGGCGTTGAGTTAACTTTGACACCCTTAATTTAATGGTTATTTCAGAAACCAAACAAAAACTTGAATTCTCAGTTTTTCTCAAAATCTCACCTACCTTGTTGACCTTGTTGTTACCTTGTCGACCTTTGTTGCTGAGGCTGATTTTTCTTTGATTAAAATGAAATGCAGCAAACTGGGTGAATGTGTTAATGGTTCTAGATTCTAAAGTTTAGATATCCTTTTGCCTGCTCTGCCTTGCTTATTATTGTAGGCTGTTTTGAGGGCCATAAGTGCTTGATATTAATCATATTAAAAAAAATATATAAAATAAAATCTAGCTTTTTATTAGACCGTATTGGTATGTACTGTGGAGTTCTGCTGCATATTCCAATGCATTTCTTCAACACACTCAGTTGACCGAAGCTATGGGCCCAGCACTCATAGGGAGGATACTGTTATTATTACGCTCTGTATGGGAGGAGGGATTTTAGTCATAGGATTAACACTCTTGTGATATTTACACACTTACCCACTTAAGTGTGCACCTAATGACATGAGAGTTGGGGATGCCTTTTGAGGGATTAAGAGATCTTTTAGGTATTAGATATGCATTAAAAAGACCAGGAGTAGAAATTTAAAACAAATGCTTTGTCTCAGTTAGCCAATGTAGTGATCTAAGAGCCTCCTGATGCCTTCAGCCATAGCTCTCCTGTAAGACCTTTGTAGCCATCATTAAAATAATACAGCCCAAGAAAAATACAAGCATGAACAAGTTCACCTACATCTTCTTTAGATGGAAATCCCCTGCTTCCTGATTGCATGAAAAGTCTACAAAAAGTAATCTGATAAACAGTCGACCACACAATAAGTTAGCAAAATAATTGTCACACAGTGTCTGTCGTGTCTTGTTTTTTTAGTCCTGTCATTTCCTGTTTTATTTTGAAATGAAACTCTCCTCTCATTTCAGAACACTTGCCCTTCCTTATGTGTCACCTGTGTGTCTGCCCTGATTACTGATTGTCTTCACCTGTTCCCCATTTCCCTCCGTGCCCTTAAATATATAAATAATAATTTAATAATAAATAGTAGTCTGTGTCTCCCTTGTCTCGTGCCAGAATCTTTGTCCATAGGTCAGGTCACCCGAGCCTGTTTCCAGCCAATGTCCACAGTCACAGCGATGGCCGCACATAAGCCTTTGCTCCTCGAGATGAGTGATTTTTTTTTTTTTTTTTAAATTTGATAACTTAGCTTGGAATCTTAGTCATAGTTTCTGTTCATAGCTGTTTGCTTTCCTCAAAACACTTGTTTTGTGTTTGCTTAATTTTCATAGCTTAAGTTCGTTCGCCTTTTTTCCCTCCTCCTGGAGTGATTTTTTGTTATTCTGTTCTTTAACCAATTTAGAGTTTTGAGCCCTCTCTTCTGAGATCCAGGATAGGATATTTTAGGAATTTCATAGCAAATTCATTTGTCACTCTGTTGAGAGGTCATTGGTGAATCCAATAAAGTGTGCTATCTCTAAGATCGCTGTGTCTGAGTCCCTGCCAGACAGTACACTCTGGCCAGTATGCACTCAGCAGAGACTGGCCAGCTGACGGCTGCGCTGTATGCACAGGATGCCCGGCCCTCCCATCAACAGGAGTTTCAGGTGGCGAAGGCCTCACAGCTAGGCCAGCTGCTGTCCCAAGTACGGGATTCGGTCAAATACCTGCAACAGACCACCAACCCACCCATAGCGCCAGAGCATCTGGCCACTGCAGCGACTCCGGTTCAGGTCGTTCCCATTGCCAGGACAGGAATCAAGTTACCACCCCCAGAGCGATTCTCTGGGGAGCCTTGCCATTGCAAAACCTTCCTTATTGACTGTTCCATTCACTTTGAACATTCCTCCCACGCATTCACCACAGACCGGTCCGAAATCGGTTTTACGGTCTCAAACCTGACTGGAAGAGCGAGAGCATGGGTCACAGCAGATTGGAATTGTGACTCCCCACTTTGCAGCTCCCTCCTGGAATTTCAAGCAGTTCTTGTGAAAACCTTTGATCCAGTGTCCACTGATAGGGAGAAAGCTAAAGAGCTGAGCGGGCTGAGATAGGGCAGCGGCTCGGTTTGTGACTATGCCATCCACTTCCACACCCTGGCGGCAGAGAGTGGTTAGAACGCCACCGCATTATATGATGTGTTCCTCAGGGTCCAATTCCAATTCGGGAGTTGTTGGTGCTCTTGGACCTTCCTCCAGACCAGGACTCCTTCATCACCCTAGCCATCGGGGCAGACAACAGAATGCACAAACTCAATCAGCATCGGGGAGGCCAAGCATCACCGGAGAGGTCCCAGCACTCCCTGGCATCAGTCATCACTGCCTGGCTGGAGTCCCAAAGCTCAACCCCCGAACAACCTCCCCCTTTCTTCACAGTGAAGGTAATATTACATTTAATCTTGATGCTTGTGCCTAATTATATACTCACTGATATAAATATGCATAACTGTATAATCATTGATATGAATATGTTTAAATAAGTCAATGTATTCTTAAAGATGGGTAATCTATGCTTAACATACTCTATAAGATTCTGTGCAGAGTAACATGATACCTAAGAGAAGAGACAGGAATGCGCCCATCGTAAAACAGTGACCTTACGATGGTACCAGGCCGAGAGAGGATCCAGTATCTCTCTACCAAGCATCTCTACCTCGGACTTCAGCCTACATCTGGGGACAAAGACAGCGGCAACATCCAATGAGACTGGGGTGCGGAGACCAGACAGCCAATCAGAGGAGGACTTAATCTGAGCGAGCTTGCAAGAACAACTGGATCTTTTCTATCTAAAAAGACTGACCAGGGGACAAAGAGTCAGTCAGACTTCAGGACCTGATAGCACTTGTTGATGTTAGGCTTGAACTCGACCCAGAGCTCTGTATACTTGTATTCTGAATTTGCATAGGAAAGATAAAATCAGCATTCTTCTCCTAAAACTCTTCATTAAAAGAACACGCAGATTGTCAGCACGACGCTTTTTTCCCCCTTTTTCTTTTTTTACATAGTACACTGTAAGCTTTTGTTTTTGTTCAATGTATGCTTTTTTCTTTTAAATGAACATGCGGATCGTCAGCATGACACTAGAACATAAGGCGATCCAACTTAGCAAAGGGAAACAGAACACATGCAACTTGGCAGGGCACAACTTACACCAGATGAGCGACGGCAACGGCAGCAGGAGGGCCGGTGCTTTTACTGAGGGGAATTAAAATCACCTCGTCGCCGGCTTTCCTGCCAAAAGACCCAAGCTGGTGAGTTCACTCCCGTCTCCCAATCATGCTCAGCGTGTCCTCACGCCTGTCAGGGTAACTCACCACAGTACCACCACAAACCTTGGGGCACTCATAGACTCAGAGGCCAATGACAGGTGTTTGGCAGACAAAATGGGGCTCAATTCAGAGCCATTGGCCAGGCCCATCGAAGCCAGAGCACTCAATGGCAAAGAACCTTTTATCATAACTCACACCACTGAAACCCTTGAACTGCACACTCACGGTCATGAAGAACGCATGAACTTTTACTTTTTCACAGTCACCATCGCAGACACTGATTCTCGGCCATCCCTGGCTGTGCAGACACAATCCTCATATCAACTGGAAAACCCGAGCTATCATAAGCTGGGGGGAAGACTGTGCAGAGCATTGTGAATACAACCCGAACCAGGGGAATAACATGTCTGCTATTAATAGGGATCTCCCGATCCGATCATTTGGATCGGATCTCTTAAGAAACATGGGCAGAATGTAAGGAATACAGTGCGGCTACCGAATCAAAAGCTGGCTTGAAGCAGCAGACGCTGCTCACTAGTTTAAGAAAAGACAAGTTAGCTGTGTTAGCCGTGAGCTGCTACACTGATTTAAGTTTATTTTGCTTTGGTGGTTTACTGTAAAGTCACTGATTAATTTTATTTACTGAGCAAAGAGTGCTCAGTAAGCTCTGAACACCCTTTGAAAATGAATGTACTTACTTGATAAGCTACATTTACATAATAATTTTTTATTCTATTTAAATATGGCTCTTGTCTTTTTCTTACTGAGCGGAGTGTTAAACTTGAGCTGCAACAAGTTTATTTTGTATCAGTGGTTTACGGTAACTGAAGTTACTGATTCAGTGAAGCTTACATTATCTTTACAAAGTCTACATTGTATTTACTGAGCAAAGAGTGAAGTCATCACCAAGCTCCGAATGCATTTTGAAAATGAAGGAACTTATTTTAAAAGCACAATTTTACATATCTTTTTTAATTTAATTTATATGTTTTACATAGTATGCTCGCTTTTTCAATTTGTAAAATAAACAAAACGGTTAGAAAAAGCAAAGCATGGATTGATTATTGAAGCAAACAATCCAATTCATTCTGCAATGCACCAAGAGAAAAGTCTGAATCCAATGGATTCAGTTTATTCAAGGTAAAAAAGATTGGATCGGAAAAAAAGAATCAGGACCAGAAATTACTCATCATTTAAAAATCGGGATCGGATCGGGACCCAAAAAATGTGAATCCAAAGCCATGTCACTGCCACCACATAGACCTGATCCTTGCTCCACTGTCCCTAAGGGCCGCCTATACTCAGCCTGGGGGCCAGAAAGAGCGGCTGTGACCGAATACATAGAGACCTCACTGAAGGTTGGGTTTATTTGCCCCTCTTCATCAGCTGCTTCGTGGCCAAGAAGGATGGGTCTCTAAGAACATGCATAGACTACAGTCCCCTCAATGACATCACTAGATGCACTAGAACAACCGCTACCCACTGCCCCTCATGTCATTGGTGTTTGATCTACTCCAGTAGGCCAAGATATGTACTAAGTTAGATCTCCTGAACACATTCCATGTAGTCAGAATCAGGAAGGGGGATGGCTGGAAAACGGGGTTCAATACATCCAATGAACATTTTGAGTATTTAGTCATGCCTTTCGGGCTCAATAATGCCCCTGCGGTCTTCCAGGCCATGATTAATGATATATTAAGGGACTCCTTAGACCATTTCATGTATTTTTACCTGATTGATATTCTCATGTACTCGCCTGTCCTAGCCAATCATAGGAAACACGTAGCAGCAGTACAACAATGACTATTAGACCAAAAACTTTATGTCAAAGCCGAAGAGCGAGTTTCATGCCGATACGATCTTCTTCCTTGGCTTCATTGTAGCCCCTGGAAGGGTGCAGATGGACCCGGCTAAAGTTAGCGCTGTGGGTGAATGTCCCACACCTGATAGCTGCAAGAAAGTTCAGCAGTTCCTTGGGCCTTGGATCTCGGCCTTGCTAACTTTTACAGGCTGTTCATCAGAGGCTTCAGCGCAATAGCGGCTCCGCTGCATGCACTGACCTCCTCAAAGGTGCGATTTTCCTGGTCACCAGAGGCGGAGGCTGCCTTCCAAAGCCTTAAGACCCGCTTCACGACGGCGCATATCCTCACGATGCCAGATCCCCAGTGGCAATTTGTGGTAGAGGTTGACGCATCCAACGAGGGGATCAGGGCAGTTTTCTCGCAGCGATTGGAGCAGGTTGGGAAGATGCATCCTTGCGCCTTCCTGTCATGGCGACAGTGTGGAGCGAAACTACGATGTCGGCAACTGGGAGTTGCTGGCTGTCAAGCCGGCTCTGGAGGAGTAGAGACACTGGCTGGAGGGGGCTGAGCCCCTGTTCTTCGCCTGGACTGATCATAAAAACCTGGAATTCATACGCAAAGCCAAGAGACTCAATTCTCGCCAGGCCAGGTGGGCGCTGTCCTTTCACCGCTTTTCTCTTTCTCCTTATCGGCCGTAGTCCCACAATGTCAAGCCTGACACCCTGTCAGGTCTCTACGACCCTGAGCCTGTTGCCAAAGAACCAGAGCCTATCCTCCCACTGGCCTGTGCGGTTGGAGTGGTGACTTATGTTGGATCGCCTTATTTTCTACTGTCGTGCTGACAATCTGCGTGTTCGTTTAATGAAGAGTTTTAGGAGAAGAATGCTAATTTTATCTTTAGAATGCAATTCAGAATACAAGTATACAGAGCTCTAGGTCAAGTTCAAGCGTGACATCAACAAGTGCTATCAGGTCCTGAAGTCTGACTGACTCTTTGTCCCCTGGTCAATCTTTTTAGATAGAAAAGATCCAGTTGTTCTTGCAAGCTCGCTCAGATTACGTCCTCCTCTGATCTCCTCTGGTCTGCGCACCCCAGTCTCATTGGATGTTGCCGCTGTCTTTGTTCCCAGATGTAGGCTGAAGTTCGAGGTAGAGATGCTTGGTAGAGAGATACTGGATCCTCTCTCGGCCTGGCACTGCAGGTCAGCTAAGGTCACTGTTTTACAATGGGCGCATTCCTGTCTCTTCTCTTAGGGATCATGTTACTCTGCACAGAATCTTATAGAGTATGTTAAGCATAGATTACCCATCTTTAAGAAAACATTGACTTATTTAAACATATTCATATAAATGATTATACAGTTATGCATATTTATATCAGTGAGAATATAATTAGGCACAAGCATCAAGATTAATTGTAATACTACCTTCAATTCCCCCTTTTGGCCTAGCCCTATGGAGCTATTTTTGTTTCTTTATTATTCAATCAAAAAAAATGTTTCAATCAAAATATTTTACGGCAAGCCAGTCTCTGTCTTTCAGAGCTACTGGCTCTGCCCAGAGGCAGGAGTCACAGTCCTTTTTACCTGGTATTTTACAGTTTGATATGAAATGAAACAGGTGCCGCTCAACAGCCTTTCCTTCCACATCTGTCCATTTGCTTCTTGCCTTTCCAGCTATTATAAATGGAAACAAAAGAAAGTTTTAGCAATGGAACAATGGCTGGACTAACATGAATAGCGGATAGGGTAGACAACATTCTTAGTAAATAACGTAAATACAAAATGCTCTTTAACCTTTCTTTCCTTTGTAGCACTTTGAGGAACCTTGGGATGTGTCCTGTTGAAGTGCTAGATCTAAAATGATGGGTAAAAACGTGTCATGATAAAGAAAAACAAATGACATTTACATGCAGACATCCCCGAAATTAATAAGCTTTTCTTTGAATCACAATTATACTTTGGTCTCTCTGACATTTTACCATTGATTGGTTCAGTGTTGATGTTTCTGATGTCTTCAGTGGTGGCAGCAGAAGTACTGTCCATGTCTGAGGTGGTTGGGACAGGTGGGTGACTTAGCTCCTTGGAAGTCTTACTTCTTAAATCTTTGAGAAGTAACAATGAAATATGTCAGTGTCCATAGGTTTGTTTGCCTGGCAGGCAGCACATGGACCCTATTGGCCCATCTTCTGTCTAGGTTTCCAGATCTTTCAGAAAAATACAATTTCAGGTATCTATTAACTGTCTCTATTCCGAATTCTTATAGATTTCATCACATACTGTACAAGTCAGGATACCTTTGTGTTGTTGTGGGTCAGCAATCATTTCTTCACTGGAATCATCACTTGTGACTACTTGATCTGGTTAGGTAAAATAACAGTCAGTACAAATCACCTTAAATTACATACTGAGCATACATAAATGTTTTCCTTGAAGTTTTATGAACTAAGGTTCAAATAAAATTTTAGATAGAATAGAATTCTCTGTGGACACGGATGTCATGTCCAAGAAAGGTGGCGAGCTGATCCATTTAATTTTCTTTTAAGTTTAGTACTGTGGACAAAGTGGCAACTTGTTTGCGCAGTCTTGTTGAAGTGAGTGCCTCTGGGCACTTTGCACCACATTGTTTTGCAAACATGCGAAAGCAGTCAGAGCCCCTGTAATGTGAAAGGACACCTGGGCGTGCAAACAAGTGCACATTTTCTGTTTGGACTTGAAATTGATTTCTGTTTTTCACAAGGAGTTCCATTGCAACGATCATGTCAGGTGTAAGAAACACAGGTACCATCCTTGACCTTTTACTACGAATCTCAACTCTTTCAAAGTGCTTTGCAAGCTTCTGTTCAAACTCAGGTGGGGAAAGTTACTGGGCATAACAAGATCCTGTGTGGTTTTCAAAGGCGTAATAGATCGAGCAGTTATTAATAGTCTTGCCATCTCTCTCATTTTTTGTCTAATATAATCATTCCTCCTCTCTTGAGGTTTTCTGGCATTGTAGAGTGACTCGCCTAAGCTAAGAATTTCTTTTTCACTCCTTACTACCATAGATATATCATCCTGGTTCATCTCACAGGCAATCTTCCAAACAGCTTCATGTACATCATCAGGTTTAGGCAAGTCCAGTTGGATCCGTTTTTGTTTCGTAGCAGAATTTCTCTCCGTAGACTTCTGGGTGCAGTTCCTCACATGTCTCCAAAGGCTATATCTTGCATTGAGTCTTTGGCAAAACTTGCAGCGCCGAAAATTTTCCGATGATTTGGTTGTAGTGGGTCTGCAACAAGCAACCATTTCTCCAGTGCCAGAGCTTGCCACATGGCATTATGCTGAAAGTTTCCCTTCTTTTTAAGGGACCGTAACAGATCTCTTCTTTCACGGTATCCTTTTGTAAAACTGAAAGCTTTTGCAACATCAGGCTGGTCACTGTGTGCTGATTCCAGGTGTCTCGCCAATTTAGAAATAGACTTCTGACAAAATAGACAATAATAGAAGACTCATCGGGAGAGATCTGCAGTAAAATGTACGAAAAAAATAGCTAGAGGATGATTCTCCCTACGATACCATCATGTAGTGTGTAGCACAACTTGAAGGTGATATAACACTAAAGGTCCATTGTGTAAAATTTGTAAAGAAGCCAGCTTGACAGCACGTTTCGTGTATAGGGCACTGTCAGGCTTGCTTCCTCAAACACGGCTTTTTTTTTTTTTTTTTCAAAAGTGTTAGTACAAGGTGGCAGCCAACTAGGAGCAAGACCCTTGCTCTGTGTATATTCTTATAGATATGAGAAGTGTTCTACGGGTAGGAAAAACAAATTACTGTTATTGTACTACAAGTATACACTTTCATTAATGTATTAATGAGCAGAATGTTAAGCTAATTTAAAAATCATAAAGTAAGCAAAATTTTATACACTGGACCTTTAATACGGAAACAAAAAAAAACAACATTTGAATATCCAAATACAATTGTTTTTCTGTTTGGATACTTGGATGAAATCCACCTTCATCAACCAAGCCATGTTTATCCTTCAAAGTCAATATTAATTTTTTAATGCTTTAAAGATATTCTGCGGCCCCTACTTATGAAATACTAAAATAGTAAAACCTAAAGCACAAAACTTTTCATTGTGCAATGTGATGTAAAAGTGTATGACATAAAGAAAAATGTTGCATAAAATAGAATTTTGTATTATTAGAACTTCTCTACTGCATAAAATTGTAACAAATATTTTACGAAAAAAATCTATTTCAAAGTCGTCTATTGTACATGAATAGTAGGAATTAGGCTCCAATTGCTGGCTAATTTGACTCCTAAAACGTTTACATATAACCAAAATAATGTTTCTTTTTTTTGCTTGAGGTTGAATACTCACAGCATCTTTCACTCTACCAATCACACTCAAAGTCATCTGCCCCTCTCTCTTATACGTGTTTTTCTGGACATCAACATGACGTTGCTCACACTGATCATGATGCCGCTTTATATTCAGAAGACGGCGATTTGCTCTTAGCTATTTAAATAAAGAATCAGATGTAAAGAACTTCAGCCCGACTTATGGCATATATGGCAATTACCACAATATAAGGACAAAACAATTTGAATGAAGGAGGTGGAGGGAGGTGTCATACCTGCTCTGCAGTCGCTGTCTGATGGAAGGGAACAACTCTAGTGATCTGACGGACCTTGAGTGAAATGGAGAATCAATACCTGTTTGTAATTTCACAGAAATGGAACAGAAGATTGTGATGAATTTCCATGTACTGCACACAACAATAGGCCATTAGAATAATTCTAGAGCTAAGACCTTAATTGTTCAACAAACTATCAAACATATGTCACAGGAGCATCTGGCCTCAGTATACCAGACTCTATAGAGAGTGTGAAGACTGCACAGTATCTGCTACCAAGCAATATGAGGACAATGTAACACACACTTGGGAGTTCATGGTTCAGACCATATGAGGACGTCGCCTGAAACACGTTCAGTTCAACAAAATACAAACAGTTTGTTAAACAACAAGAAAAGAGCATTTGATTTATACTTTGGACCCAGCTGACACACATATTTAATTTTAAATAGAAGCAATAGGTGTGTTGTTACCTGTTGGAGGGAAGAGGTGGACATCTCACTCACGTCAGGCTCTGCAGACGGTTGAGTCTACATCTGAGCATTGGTTGTCTGCAAAGAAACACAACAGACCATGATAAACATTCTGGACCTTAGATCTTAATTGGTCAATAACCTAATGGATATGATTCACATGAGGATCTGGCCTCAGTATATCAGAGAGAGTGTCAAAGACTGCACAGTATCTGCTACCCAGCAATATGAGGACAATGTAACACACACTTGGGAGTTCATGGTTCAGACAATATCAGGACGTCGTCTGAAACACGCTCAGTTCTCTCACACACTTCTATCTTTTATAGACTAAAACAATATGAGGACATGACGACTGAACACAAGTAAAGTCCAGGTTACTGACTTCTAGCTTTTCCTGTTGTCACAGAAAGCTTTAAACTCAACACTGATGTACGTGGATCCACTTCATCACAAAATAAATAATGTAAACTCATTAGCAGCATCTTAAGTAGACAAAAACATCAGCAAAAGAACAAAAAAAATACAGAATTTAGAAATAAGAATTATCAATTCCCTCTTTTGGAGAAGTTTCGTGGAACTAAGTGGTATATCAAATACTTTCATGCTAAGGTATTCACAGATGAGCAGTTGTAATATTGTTATTGTGGCTACAAAATAAAACAGTTTGTTAAACAACAGGAAAAGAGCATTTGATTTATACTTTGGACCCAGCTGACACACATATTTAATTTTAAATAGAAGCAATAGGTGTGTTGTTACCTGTTGGAGGGAAGAGGTGGATATCTCACTCTTGTCTGGCTCTGCAGACGGTTGAGTCTACATCTGAGCATTGGTTGTCTGCAAAGAAATTCCATTGGCTAATGTGAAATATTCCGGTTCTTAAATCTTAACTCGTCAATAAACACAATGAATATGATTCACATGATCTGGCCTTGGTAAAACAGAGTCAGTGTGCCGCTGCACATACTTTTCTGTCAATGCTGAATCGCACAATAGAAGTACCCAGGCAGGGGAGGCCGAACATTTCTCCTCTTCCAACTGTACAGAATGAGATGTCCAGGTAGTGTAGCTAATTAGCAGTAGTGCATTTATTTTACATGTCAACCATGCGGGTTGTTGAGGATTTGTGAGATGTTATTCCACATACATAGCCATCCGATGCAAATTTCATTTTTTAAGGAACCTCTTTTTGTAAACTATTACAAAGATACTTTACAAACAGGGGCCTCACTTTTTTTTATATCTTTTTTGCAGATCATTCCCTGGATTTTTCAAAAGAAAATCTGCAGATAAACACAGAGACAAGAAACAGAAACCATGGAAAAGGATTTGACATGGCTTTTTTTTCTTACCAAGTGGCAAAGCAGATACAATCCCAACCACACAAGATGAACTGGAGCTACTACAGGCAGGGCTTGGGAAGAGGACTCCCTCAATCACTAAAGACCTAAGGCATGAAGAGGTGAGGAGTAGTATCTCTTTATATTGCCCTACCTCCTCTATCAATATAGATATTTATATATAGCCTACCTTCCTGAAATGTTCTGTCTTTATTACTATAGTTGTCCACTTCACTGGAGAGGACCTACCCAAAAATGGCAAGTCTTCAAGGAGGATGGCTTTTATAAGCAGCTGGTATGTTAAACAAGACATTAGATTAGTATAAGGCTACTTGAATAGAATCTGTGTGGACCCCTGCACTACAAAAGGTATTTTCTGAGTTCAAAAGGAGTTTCCGGAGTTTTCCAAATTAAGCTGTCCAAAAATACTGACTTGATGTCGTTGTTGTTGTATTATTTAATGGGCATACTGTAACGTGTCAGGTAAGGATCCGTGTGCAACACAAGATGGGTAAGGAAAGAGGGTTTTTTTTGCAACGGTTAGCAACAGTAAGCTAACAGCAGTTGTTCCGGAAGCAGACCACGGACGGCGAAGCCAAGCAGCCAGGTGGCTCGCTGATGGACCTCTGCACCTGTAGCTCAGGAGGTGTTGGCAAAAGCTTGTGGTCAGGGACGGAAGGCAGGTCAGTTCTCTGGGACAGCGGCAGAGCAGGCGGGTCGGATGTCCAGGGCGGAGATCGAGGGTTCGTGTCCAAGGCTTTCCAGGTCGGCAGTAAAAGGGCAGGAGAAGCAGGCTCGTGGTCGGACACAGAAGCGAGGTCGGGTTACCAGGACAGGAACGCAGGTCAGGGGCAGAAAAGAGGTCGGGATTGGGCGAGCGGGCACCGCTGGAAGGTCATAACAAAGTTAGCGGACAATCTGGCAACGAGTGAGTGTGGGACCAGGGCTTATATACCGCAGTAATGGGTGAGAGAATGCAGGTGTCTCTGATCAGTTGGGAATGTGCCTCAGCTGCGTGCCAGCCGAGGGCACACTGAACCCAGTAGATATGACTGACAGGCGTGTGTGACACATCCATGTGTACAGTAATCAAAATGTGATAACCAAACTTGCCTCAAGAAAAAAATATTGGAAATTTAGTGAATAATGTTAGGGCTTAATTCAAGAAGAGATGTCATTGAGGCTCATATCTAAAAATAATTAAAACAAAACAAAACAAACCAACAACAAATAAATATATTTTTACTTAAACATGACATTGTAGATTTTTATAACGCAGAACACCTGATTGTGCATGTTTTAACTCTTTGTCCTCGATTTCATTTTCATTACAGTCGATGATACTTTACCTCATGTCAATATTTTTCACTCTCAAGTGGCTAAATGCCATGCTCACCACACTGATGTTAATATACTTTGTGGCACTACTTTTAATTCCCTTAAAACTTCAATTTGTAGGTGGAAATGGAAGGAGGAGACTGACCGCTGTCGCCTTAGAGTCAGAGGGATACACTGGCACTGTTCTCAGAAGCGCCACAGCAGGAGGGAACTTTATGTTATATATTACTCCCTCATGTGCAAGGTGGTTGTGAAGGGACTTCTCGGATGACTCTTTCTAATTCAGAGGTGAGACTTATTTGTCACATTTTATGATGCGGATTTTCTCTTTGTTATGAGACAAGCTGGCCCGCCGCTTGTCAACAGAATGCATTCATTCACCAACTACCACAACAGATGGCCAAACAAAGAATTTGTTACTTGCGAAAATGCTCCTTTCATGCAAGTTACAGGTGAATGTTGCCACCAAGCCTCCAGACTAACTTTTTTCAGAACTGTCCATGAACATACCTGAAAATCGGTCTCAACCGTCCTGGAGTGAATGTAAACTGTCCCAAAATCGAAATGGTATTTATTTGTTTTCTCTCAAATACTTATCATCTCTATGTGTTATTGGCATAAGATGAAAAGAAACTTCATGATGAGGAAATAAAGTTTTGTCATAATTTTTAAAAAGCCCCTGGAATCATAAATTTAAATATTAAAAATACATATAATTATATTAAGGCTAAGTGTTTGATAAAGCATCCACAAAAACTGAATGAAAATAACCATAACTATAAGACCTGGTTTTAAAAAGTTCAATTTGCTGTCTAGATAAAGCAACTCTTGGTCTGTTTAAATGTTAAATGACTGACAACTGTCAATCAGAGCGTCATCTTGTTATATGACACATTGTTTGGCTGCATTTTCAGCAAGAAGATGAGCAAGAACATGAGAAGCTTGATTCTTTTTTCTCCCCATCTTCTGTTCCTGCAACTCCAGTTGTAGTGCCACCATCGAACAAGGCGTGGTTCCATGTAGGACAGAATAATATTTATTTTGATAATGAGAATATAATATTTTACATTTCTATTACTCCTGATTTTCAGTGAAACCATAAATAATCAAATGAGCATTTGCCATTTACGTGGAGAGTGTTGCGGAAAAAAATGGAACTAATTCTGTCCATACATCTTCCCATTTAGCAAATTAAGTGTCCGATATGCTACTACTACTTTGCAGTCCAGGACATAGAGTACCACGCAAGAGTGGTAAGTCAAGTCACATTTATTTATATAACACATTTTATGTGTTATATAAACAGGCGCAGACTCAATGTGCTTAAGAGTAATAAAATGAATGAATAAGTCAAACAGACAAGTGGTGAATGTCCTTAGCATATAATACCATTATATTTATATTTTTAGTTTGATAGATGAAATTCATTCTAGCTTCCATTCTTCTGTAGCCCTCATTGTAAGAAAAAGAAAAAAGAAAAGGGATCTTGAAACTAATTTTAACAGTGAAGAAGATGTTCTGCGTTGGGTTCACTCAAAAGTTGAGAGGGGGAAGACCTTCAACATTTGTGTTTCGAGGGACAATATGCTGAAGAGAGGTCTAAAGCTTTGGCAGCACCAGAAGACTGGAGGCCCGGTATACGAACTGAAAATCACCTTCATAGGAGAAGCTGGCATCGACACCGGGGCATTAAGAAAGGAGTTCCTGTCTGGTAAGTAGTAAACCAGTCACAAGTGTGTCATATTTCCAAATCAACAATAAAACCCTGTGACTGAGGCTATTCTCTGGTTTGTTTATGTCGACAGAGATGGTTGCTGGGATAGAGATGCGTCTCTTGGAAGTTGGGGAGAAGGGGAAGATCCCAAAATACTCCATCACTGACCTGGACAAAAACTACTTTAGGTTTGTTACTCTTATTCATATTCTTATATTAAGGGCACAACAATGAACATTCGTTTGCTTATTTAAAAAAAAAAATCTCATATTAATGTGGATGATTCTTTTTCACTAAGACTTATTAAAGCGTCCATTTTCGATAAATTTATCGTTTTAACTTAATAGTTATTTTGATATTATTTTTTTTGAATTTTTGGAAAACAGAGCCTAGATGGCAAATTGACTCTTGTTGCTGGATGAATATAAAGAAAATATGAAAGACAGTAATCACTGTGTGACTTTTCAACTTTGTTAATGTGCACAGCAGCATATTTTCTTTTGCTGGAGGAAAATACTCACATTCAAGTATTTTCAACTAGCAACTTTCTCTAGCATAGTTTTTAGATCATTAAGAAAAGAAATAATACCATGGCAATGTGTGAAAATTCTTTATTAGGAATAACCCCTTGAGGTGTATCACCTCATTTTTGAGGGGGTCTCAGTTAAAAGAAAGAGAGCAATAGTAATGTATTGGAATTGTTATGGCCTGGATGAACAGGGTGGTCAATTTCTTATTTTGTCACAGCATCAAATTTTTATTTCCCCCTCTTATATCCAGAGTTGCTGGTGAAATATTTGCAGTGAGCCTTGGACAAGGTGGACCACCTCCATGCTTTCTTCAAGAGTGGTGTTACCATTATCTGGTGACTGGGACGCTGAAGGATATCACAAAAGAAAATGTGCATGATGCAGAGTTGTCCCCATTAATTGAAAAGGTGTGTTGAAATCTCAAGCGCATATCCTTTCCATTATAAAAGTTTTGCGTGATTTTTTTTTTTTTTTTCTGGAAATCACGTTTGGAAAATATTCTTTCAGATCGAAAATAAAACTGACGGTGAAGAGACTCGTCTGAGGCGGCTGGCGTGCCACCGTGAGCCATCAGCCAGACGGAAAGTGGCCGGTCCCAGCTGCTCCGTGATCTGCTGTGGTCCTGACCAGAACGAAAGCAGCTTGTGGGATCAACTGGGTCTGCGGATCCGGACCCAGTCTGACACTGTGAGTGTGGGACATCTCACCCGATGCACCCTGTCGAAGCGCTGCTTTATGTGATGCTGCTGCTCTGCCACTCTGTCGCCGGGTGGTGTTGTTACAGCTGGAGTGTGTGGCTGAGGAGGCCGTAGACGATCCAAGGGAAGTTGGAGTTCACGTCCCAGCATGAGGAGAGCTGGAGAGCAGCCGGTTGTAGCATTAGGCGTCGCTCTGTAGTGCAGCAGGGTGTTCTGCAGTGCTACTGGGAATGGGAGATTATCAGCAAGGTGTGCTCTCAGTCCATTCTTCAGGGTCTGGTTAAACCTGTCCACACCACCGTTGGCTTGTGGGTGGTACAGGGCAGTCCTGATGTGTTTGATCCCCCTCCTCTCCGCGAAGGAGGCGAAATCTGCCGAGATGAACTGTAACTGCAACAGTGGTGGCGGTGTCGGGCCCGTCTTGCCGCTGGTGAGACAGGCCGTACAGTCCTTCACCATCATCTCGATGTCCCTGTCGATGCCTGGCAACCAGACCAAGCCCCTGCAGCACTGTTTGACTCTGACAACGCCCAGGTGACCCTCGTGGACCATGGTCAGAATGCGCCCTCGCCACGCAGTCATCATTCCAGCAGGAAAGGTCGTTTCTGACACGGTGGTAGGGCACCAGCTCCTCCGGCACCTTGGCAGGCAATCCCTCCTGGATGAAGGTACGGGGCTGAGAGAGGATTGAGTCCTGTGCAGGCTCTCTGGAGATCCTGCAGGGTAACAGCAGCCTGGAGGGGTTCGTGCAACATGAGGACCAGCTCCGACTCAGAGTGGTCGTTGATGGTGTCGGGTGCAGGGTGGGTGTGGCTCTGGAGAGCATGTCGGCCACGACGTTGTCCCTGCCTGGTGTGAACACTGTATTGAAGTTATAGGCCTGTAATCTCTTTGACCACCGGCACAGGCGAAGCGGCTTGTGCCCTGATCCAGTTGTGGCCAGGAGAGCTGTGAGGGCCTGGTGATCCGCTCGGAGCGTGAAGTGTCGTCTGTACAGTTACATATGCCACCGCTCGCATGCCCAGACGCAAGCCAGGGCCTCCCTCTCCCCCACGGAGTACTTCTGCTCAGTCGGGGTGAGTGACCTCAAAGCAAACGCCACAGGGCGTTCAGTACCACCATGGAGCTGGGACAGGACGGCCCCGATGGCGGTATTGGAGGCGTTGCAGGTCACAAATGTGGGGCTCTGCAGGTCGAAATGGGCGAGCACCGGAGGGGAGGTGAGTTGTGTCTTCAACCGGCGGACTGCGGCAGAACACTCAGTCGTCCAGGACCAGGGCGCGTCCTGTTTGAGGAGGGCACGCAGCGGGGCAGTGGTCTCCGAATAATGGGGCAGGAAACGCAGGTAGAACGCCGTCATCCCCAGGAACGACGACAACTGAGCGGGGCAGGAGGGCTCAGGCAGGCGCAGGACAGCGTCAACGTTGGAGTGGAGCGGGCTCAAGCCGTCAGCGGCCAGGCGGAAACCCACGAACTCGATGACCGGTGTAGCGAAGATGCACTTTTCCCCGTTCAGCGTGAGGTTGTGGCGAGCGAGCACGTCGAGTACCTTGGCGGGGCGGTCATCGTGTAGATCGGACGTCGCTCCATGCACCACGATATCATCCAGGTACACAACCACACCCGGGATGCCAACGAAGATAGTGGTCATGATCTTTTGGAAACAGCTGGGAGCAGAGCTGAGGCCGAAAGGCATGCGGGTGTACCTGAAGACCCCCATGTGGAATCACAAAGGCAGTGAGGTTGCGGCTCTCGGGGTGGAGAGGAACCTGCAGGTAGCCCTGTCGGAGGTCGAGCTTAGAAAAGACTGTTGAGCCGTGAAACTTGGCTGAAAGCTCCTCCGTCATGGGTAGCGGGTACTTATCGGGGATCACTGCCTTGTTTACCTGCCTGAGGTCGATGCAAGGCCGCAGGCCACCCATTTTCTTCTTCGCCACGACCAGGTTGGAGATCCACAGAGAAGCGTCCACCCGCTCAATGATGCCTGCGTCCAGGAGCTTGTGCAGCTCAGCCGTGACGTTGTCACGCAGGGCGCGGGGCAGCCGCTGTAGAGGTTGGATGACTGGGTTCACAGCTGGATCAACGAGCGGCTGGTGGTTGAAGGCGGTGAGGTAACCCAGCCTGGCAAACAGGGATGGCCAGCAGTGCAGCCAGGGTGTGGCCACCGTCAGTATGGTGGCACCCAGGTTATCCGTGATGGAGAAGCCCAGGGCGCAGAACAGGTCGAAACCGAGGAGGTTGGAGTCCTGGCGAGACACCTGGAAGGTGAATGCTGGGAGAGTCCTGGAGCCGTAACGCACAGCGAAGGTGGCAGTGCCCACCTTCGCTGCTTTCAACTGCTTTCAACTCCACTGCTTTCGATAGTGCCATGTCGTCCAGGGACATGAACAGCTTTTCCCGCAGCCGGGGGCTGGTCGTGTGCTCTGCCATCTGATCCCTAATCATTTCCTCCTCCAAAGTCCCGAATTTACACAGGCTGGCCAGGCACCGGAGGTCGGCAACGTAATGGTGGATAGACTCACCCGGTTGCTGTGTGCGTTGGCGAAAGACGATGCGTCGTACTGTGACGCTCTGTGGAGCAGCAAAATGTCCGGACAGCAAGGCCACACATTCATGAAGCTTCGGTGCGGGTCCAAGAGTTCCGAAAATCCGTTGTCCCTCGCTGCCTAGGCTGTGGATTAGCATAGCCCTTAGCCGAGCATCTGTAGCGTTGGCTCGCCCGATGGCCTCGATAAACGTCCCGAATGACTCAAACCAGCCAGGCCACGGTACCGGTGGTTCGCCGGGTAGAGGAAGAAAGGGAGGCAAGGGTGCAAACGGGAGCTCCATCCTCGTCGCCAATGTTATGTCCAATGACACGCGGATAACGGCTGTGTGCTCACTGAACTTTATTGAATGTCCGCAGCCATTACAGTGCACGTGTTCACCTGGTCGGGCAGTGATGTCACGCCACCGTGACCCTGCACTGTGGCTTAAAGCCATACATCACAGAGCCGTGTTGTACAGATAACAAGTTAAGGTCATTGGGCCTCATTTACAAACTGTGCGTCCGCATACATCTATGCTTGAACCTTGCATAGGTTATAGGTTTTTAGGTTTGTTTATTTATTTAATTCATCAAAAAGCAGCCAACAAAATTGAAAAGTATAACTAAAGTAGCAAGATAAAAAAAATCATGAATGAAAGGGAGCTGAGAAGCAAACTTATCTAGTCTGTCATTATACAACAAGTTGTAGAATGAAATTAAAGTGTGGTTCCCTCTTCATTAATCAATTGATTTTATTTAAAAAACAAATTAAAATTATTAAACATGGAGGGGTGTAGATGGTGTATTAAGTGGTCTCACAGCCTGAGGGAAGAAGCTGGTCTGTAGTCTGGTGGTACAGCAGTGGATACTTCTGTATCTTTTGTCTGATGACCGCAGAGTGAACAGGCTGTGGATGGGTGGCTGTTGTCCTTTAGAATCCTTTTTGCTCTGCACAGGCACCTCACCTCCCCGATATCACTTATGCTTGGTAGATGGGTAGCAATGATGTTTTTTGCAGTTTTGATCACTTGTTGTTGAGTCTTGCTGTCCTGGGCTGTGCACATCCCATGCCAGTTTGTGATGTTTCCAGTGAGGGCCAATCTGGAATTCAGCAATTTTTTTAAATCTCCATTAAGATAGGCACTAAATTGATGTCCAATGTCTATTTTCTTTTTGTTAGAGCTGTTGTGCTACATGCCACCATGAAGCGTACACCAATGCTTCAACAACTGCGAGAAGGTCTGGAACTCTACCAACTACTGTCAGTCATACATAAGAAACCCAAGGAATGTCAGAATCTTTTCGTGATTGGGGATGCTGACAAGGTAAAATAAATGAGCCTCACAAGCCTATGGCAATAACTTTAATTAAATTGCACATTTTAATCACAAAGCGATTGAAAGTCCTTTACACCGTAAAATTAAAATTTGCATACAGCATCCAGATTTATAAAATAGTAAATGAATGGCCATGAATGTTATATGTGATTACTGTTGAGTTTATTTCATGTGTTATTAGGGTTAATGTTAGGTGGCATTACACAGAATACCCACAACAGGGCGCTTTTTGTTTACAAATGAGGTCAAAAAAGAAAGCTTTTTGAGTAGCAGAGGAAGAATGTAACAGTTGAAATGAACAGCGATTAGGCTAAAAAGTTCTGTGAAGTTTTCTCTTTTGTCTTCAGTAAAAGTGAAAAAAGAATGTCTGGCTTCATTTTCTTCATCCCTTTGAAGCTGCAGCTAAATGATTCCCACACAAGTCTCACACCCCACACTTGGGGCTTGCTTTGTGTGTTACTTTCACAAGAGAGACAGCCAGTTCAGTCTGTCTTAGACAATTAATGGGGTGGGATTTTGTTTTGATTGGTGGTTCCGACCTATAAAAACTCAACTATTCAGTTTAAACCGGTTCATTATTTCCTCACCCCACTATTTTACTTGTGATCTAACAACAAGTAACTTTTCGTTAGTCTGAAATGAATGACATTTTAGGATTATATTCCCATTTAAATATCTGTAATTTTAAAATATATCTATTCTATTCCATTCCAATCCGTAAATATCACGTCTCATACTGGTTGGTGTGCTAAATATATTTGGTCTTGGTTATGCTCTTGACTTCCAACATGCAATCCAAACTAACCAGCCAAATTTACTTTGTTTTAAGGTTGATACAAATTACATAATCTCCAGCCTGGCTCCAGTGATGAGCGAGACTGGTTCTGAAAAACAAAGGCAAGAGACGGAGATCCTGAACTTCTTCCAAGATTTCCTTCACCAACTGGAGGGTATGTATTGGCAGTACATTTTTACATGTTGGTAGCAGAACTACTCCATATCTACAGCAGTTGGTTTAAATGGATAGTTCACTCAAAATACAAAATTCACTTATTTTCTAGTCACCCTCATGTCAACTCAAGGTTGGGAAACATTTCAGAGTTATCTATGCCTTTTTCCGAATTACAGCAGTGGCCAGGGTAGCAGTGTATTCTCATACAACGGTGGCATCCGGGGCTCACGTTTCAATTGTCCAAAAAAAAACAAATCCCTCCATAATTCTCGTCCATACTGACCGAGGTGTCGTAAAGCAATATATTACAGAGTTTCCTCGAAACAACATTTATTACATTTTTACAGCCTAAACAGTTCTGGACTGAATCAGCTCTCTGCGGCGCTTTCACGATCGTGTGCAACCCAAGTGAATGCAGGCAGATGCATGTATGTGTCTCATGAACGCGGAATTGCAGCACAAGGCAGATTCAGTACAGGAATGTCATCAATCCTCAAGTGAGTAAAAACAGGACAACTAGGCATCAGGTGGAGCTGGACATTCTGAATTGTAAGGACTTTCTTTACCAAGTTGATGGTATATAGATTTTTATTTCTTGCAAATTTAAACCGGAATCTGTCAATTGAGGGTTTGGTAACAAGTTTAAAATTTCTGACTGATTTTAGTCTTAAGAAAATAAGCTGGCACTTTAGTTACTCTGATATTAAAGATGTTTTTATTTTTCCTGACAAATCCTGATGGTAATAGGTTATAAAGTCAGAGGCCAGCTCTTTTATTTGTTTTGTATTGAGTAAGGTCGTAATGATATAATTACTTTGCTTTGTGGCTATGCAGTGCATTGCTTTTATGTAACCAAAATAAAAAATTATGTAAACTTATAACACTTTTTAAAATGTATTTGCTTTATAGATCAGGAAGATGACCCAAAGATCACACCTGCAAGATTACTGCAGTGGATCACAGGCCAAGGACACATTCCACTTCGGCCCTCAGAGAGGAATGATTTTGCAGTAATAGCCAAGTTCAACCATGACTGTTGTTGGTTTGGAACCGCGTGTTCGTTTAATGAGGAAAAGAGACAAATAGAATCTGAACAAGTTTTAGTGCAAAGAAGAACAAGACATTTGTTACAGAGATCTGATGGAGAGATCTCTGGAGTCGAGTCCTGGCCGTCGCCGGAGTCAGACTGACAACTTTCTCCCAAGAAAGTCCTTAAATGCAAAGACAAACAATCTGACTCCTGATTTGAATGTCTTCTCCAGTGTCGTCCTCTGATTGGTTGTCCATTCTTCCCCCTTCAGTTGCTGGGTGTCACTGTCATTGTTTATAAATCAGGAAGCAGGTCCTTATTTGGCCGTGAGCCAATTGGTCCATCCTTCCTTCCGGTGTGACCTGTTGAAACCATTCTGCAGCAAGACAAGCTCAGGTCACAAGTTCCCATCCCTGTGACTGGATGGGTCGCAAACTTTATGACGGTCGCAAAGGCACTTCCTTCAGCTGACCACTCTCTGGTCAGCCAGGTCACTGTTTATGAGACTTAATGAGTTACACAGTCTTTCCTCAAAAGGTTTTCAACATCCCCAGGGCACTGATCATGATCATCAAATATACACCAAAGCACTACATATAGTAACATTCAATACATTTATACATTCAACTCAATATAATTCCAACATATAAATGTAATGTTACAAATATAATAGCACAATATGCAATGATGCATGATGTTAAATATCAGATTACAACACTGTGTAACACTTTTGGGCATCACCAGGTCTGTTATCCTGTGGTTTCAGCATGCTCCAAGACTACTGAACTACCTGTGAGACACATGAGGTCCTATGACCAGTTCAAAGAGGTGTTGAAGGAGGCTTTCCTTCTTGGTCAAGAATTCAGCAATGTTTAATCTGTTTAAAATACGACAGAAATGTTCAGCACACTGCAGTGGCTTTATCTGTTTTCAAGGTAACAAGACAACATTAATGTCCAGCACAAAACAGTCACGACTGTTTAACTATTCAGTTTTGGTAGTAAACATTGAAAAAAAAACATTGTAGCCTGTTGTTATTGCTGGTTCGAACAAATAAAGTTGAAATACATGTCAGAACTTTTGTGTTCTTCTGTTGTTCAACACAGCACACATTTTCATTTAGGCTACATGATTTTGAACATAGTTTATTGTAGTCAAATAAATGTCTCAGCTGTGGGACTCCAGTGGTCCAGTAACGTCAAACACTAAATAACTGGCTGCATTTTGCTCACTGTTTTGATTGAAATTAGGATCCTCAACTTCCTGTACTTTTTGATTCCTGATTTAGAAAACAAGAAAAAAAAAAACAGGACAAGGTAAAATTAGAGTCCAAACAGTCAAACTTTCAAAATCTACCTGAACATTGCATTGCATTTCCGGCAGACATGTCTTCGCCAGGTGGCGCGACCGGCCTGAAATCTGTTGCACCAGGCTGTCCAGCAGAGGAAAAAAAAAAATGCAATGAAGGTGCACAAGGGAGGCGGCAGGAATGTGCTTCTCAGCGCTTGAGGACAAATCTACCAGCACGTCCTGGAAAAAAAATAAAAATCCTGGCGGAAACAATGATTAGTGTTTGTGGGAAGCCTGGCCAGAGTGACTGGTTTTAGTGGGAGGCAGACTCGGAAGACTTGGTCCCATTATCAAAAATGTGTTTATTTACACAGTGGAGTGTCACCAAGATGCACATCTTACAAAAAACTATTTACAGAAATATCAAAAAAATCAACAGTTAATGCGGCTTAACTGAGGCAAACTGAGCTCATACTCTAACAATGTGCACCCACCCAACAGCTGCACCCTTGGCCTCCACTCTCACCCATGGCCCTCACACCTGAGGCTTTTTGCAGTCTTACGAGCCTAAAACAGGAATCCTCCTGCATTACACCAAGAAGCAGGTAAGGTCCCTCTTTTATCTAGGAACAGCAAAGTCGCACAATCATCACTTTCTTCATCCAGACACACCATGGCTAATCATCTCATCTTTCAATAGACCTCTGTCCCTTCCAATACATACCACAACATGAAAATACATCATTAATTCATACTCGCCAAACAAATACCCCCATACTTGGTATCCTCTGATGACCTCACTGATGATGTCAGTCAGGTTATATAAGCAGGAAGTAAGGGAGTACTTCCCCTTTTGACCATGGACCACATGGTGAGTATTCAAATGCACCTTGAAGCTCAAAGGAACTTATCTGAAAGAATACATGATTGAACATTGAACTTATTTCAACCAATAAACTGATTTAACTTTAACAATACTTGTGTACGTATGTTTTTATCTAGAAATGTTGATGTATATGTTCTGTAACCAAAATAATGCAAACTCAAACAAACCCGGGATAGAATGTGTCTGCATATTACAGAGCAAAGATGGAATATTGGCTACCACACATACTTAACAAGCATGTTAACTTCACTAATGCAAAGGGACCAATGGTGTGCTTCTCACCCACTTTGTCACAGTGTTGTTAACTGAGATAACTGCCAAATTTCTTCTATTATATTGTTGCTCATGTAGGAGGAAAATTATCTGGTTCACTAAAGAAAGAACAATTGCTCCATAGTTCACCTGGATTTAGTTTAGGTAAAATAAATAAATAAAAAGCAGGGTATTACAAAGAATTCATAAATGACTGATATCCAGGCTTGTTGGTGCACAGAATGCTCTGTGACCAAATGAATAGAACGCAAACTAAAACAAGCTTTGGACAGTATGTGTCTGCACATTACAAAACAAAGGTGGAAAACTGTTAAATGTCAGAAACTGACATTCAAGGACAGATGTACATGCATGTTATTTTTTTACCTTGAGAAATTACAATATAAAGTGGTTCCTGAAATGGAAGGGGTATGTTCATATTTGTGACAAACTACCATTATGCATATATTGCATTTTTACTAGTCAAATAACTTTCAAATGAAATGATGTGAACATATTCTATCATCATAGGAATACTGGTCAATACTGTAACAGTCACTAACCTGTTGCTTTAGAAAGAAAGGTCAAGAAGAAAGAATAGTTTTACACGTTATGCTAATCAAGTTTTCCATGGTTAAATTTGAGACTTGGACAGAAAATCCTTAAATGCCTGTACTGGGGTGAAACATTTCATGGTGTATGGGAGAAACAATGTGTTAGTTACCTTTGTTCAAAGCTGAGTGGTGTCTGTCCATTTAGCCATTTATGCATGTGCTGTGGATTTCAACATACAAAGGTTGAGTTGGTATTTGGAACACGTTTAGAAAACTATGTTTAAAATTTATTTCTAAGAATTTGTAAAAAAGTAAAGACATTTTCTTACTGCCCCTTTTTACTCAGCATTGACATGATTCTCTGTGTATTTGTATTGTTTCAAACATGTTTGCTATAATCATTAAGCACTTAATAGTGTGGAGCGTCACTCACTCATTACAAATTGAAGAGCACGCAAGTATATATCCTGACCAAAGGATAAGGAGTCAGAGTTCGGATTCCTGTTGCAGCAGAGCAAGATTCTCTGCAGACAGGGGGATGGAATGTCAGAAACAACAACCCCATGGTCAGTGTCTTCAGATAACTCCTCCTGATGGTCTATGTGCTGCAGCTACATTGCCCAACAAACAAATTAATGATAATAGACAATAGACAAAGCGCTAAAGGGAAAAACTCTCATGCCAATCAAGTATTATATGCCCACCTCTTCAAAGTTTGGCTCACGCACAGGTGCTTGGAGCAATGTGCCACATTTGTTGAGGTGTCAGGTTTGCCTCTGTGCGGATTGGGTGGTTGTTCCAACTGTCTGTGAAATGCTGTAGATCTGACCGCAGATGAGGTATGAACACAAATTGCACACAGAAGAGGTGGATCGCATTAGACAGGTCAATGAAGCCTTCTTCCTCCAAGCTGTGTAGTGCGTTGTAGTAATTTGACGTTACAGAACTCCAGACATTTCTCCATAAGCGTTCCACCCTGAAATAAGGCAAACGGAATTTGGTTAGATAAAGAAAGGTGTTATCTGGTAGGTAAATGGCATTTATGTTTTTTTAAGTGGTGCAGCCACTTAAATGCTTGTGTGTGTGTGTGTGTGTGTGTGTGTAATTTATCTGTCTGTCAGTTCAAAGCAAGAAATTTAGATCAATTAGGAGTGGAGAGTATGAGAGAGAGCAAGCTGAAATCTGTGGTTAGGTTTGTGACTCCTGTTCAATATAAGAGATGACTGCCAGCTATGACCAGCTTGTCATGGACCTTGTTGAACTGCTGTCATCTTGACTGAAGAGGGTAAGCCAACATCCAACTGACACATGATTGACAAATAAATGGAAACAAATTGATAACATAATTAATGCTTCCGGTCAGTTACATTGTTACAATACAAGTTTACCTTCAGTTTTGTCAAAGTAGCTGCTATACTAAATGGTCTATTGTTGCAAAGCAGCAGAGCACATCTTACTCCACCACTGAGTAGTAGGATTCTTTTTTTTTTTTTTTTTTTTTTAAAAAAAAGCAGATGTCAAGTGCAGATGCAACAAATTAATTTAGTTATCTCTGGTTATGTACACTTTTGCCTACAATAAAGCTTACATGGCCTGTTCCTCGGACAGTAAACATGCACCTGGCTATGCACCTGTCCTACTCCTTGGGAACTGTTTCATATCCTTTAGCCAATACTGATGGTTCTCTTGCAAAAACAGACAAATCAGCTCTTCTGGATTTATTAGAGACCAAAGGTGGAGACTGCTTGGTTGACAAAGTTCCGGCTGATGGAGCTGTTCTCTTCGATGGCATGGCGGTCATTCAAGCAATCCAGTCCAGAACAAATACCTTTGGAGAGCTCGCTGAGACCATACTACAGTACATAGTCAAGCTTGCTCTGCAGCACAAATGTTCACGGATAGGCTTTGTGATTGATCAGTATCCAGAGATGAGCATAAAAAAATCCAGAACGGTGATGAAGAGCTGTTGGAGGTACACAACAGGTGCAAATTTATGGACGAGATCAGAAGACACCAACACAATGGAAAAAGTTTTTGTCAGTTGGAACAAACAAAGCGGCACTGGCAGAGTTCCTCTATGCTGCATGGCGAGATGGTGATCTTACCGTTGTGGGCAAGAACTTGAGCTTATACATAGCTCATGGAGAAAAGTGTCACTGTGTGACTGTAAGAGATAGTTTACAGACTGTTAATGCTGTTGATGATCACACAGTGGTCATTAAGAGCCCTGATACTGATGTGGCAGTCATTGCTGTAAGTCTGGAGAAAGATCTACAGTGTAGGTTGTATTTTCACACAGGAGTTGCCAACAGAACAAGGATCATTGATTTAGCCAAGGTGACCTCAGCCCTTGGCCCCAGTGTGTGTTCAGCACTTACTGGGATTCATACCTTCTCAGGTTCTGACACTACAAGTGCCTTTCGTGGCAAGGGAAAAAAAAAAAAGACATTTTCTGTTGCTTGTGAGAAAGAGGAATACCTCACTGCATTTAGAATTCTGGGTAGAAGTTTTAACCTGGACCAGTCCACCTTTAAAGTCCTTTGCAAATATGTGTGCCACCTGTATGGCCAGTCATCTGCTAAAAATGTGAATGATGTAAGATACAAAGCATTCTGCATGGCATCTTCAGCTTTGCCAGAACTATCCATGCCTCCAACATCAGATGCTCTACACCAACACTGCAAAAGGGCAAACTACCAAGCAGCAATAATGAGATGTTGTCTTCAAGGTATTATGTGTGCTCCCTCACCCATTGGTAATGGATGGCACATTGAGGATGGGGGGTTAACAGTGACCTGGATGACTAACAATCCTGCTGCTCAATGTGATACAGACAGATGTTCATGTATGTCAGCAAGACTGTCTTGCACTGATTTGTGTATGTGCCAGGACTGTGTAAATGTTTAGAAGGAAACAGAAGATATATCCACATGGGATGCTGATTCTGACAGTGATGGGGATGATTAGACATGTTGTAGAACCATAAAACATGCTCTAGAAAAAGAAAAAAGCATACATTGAACAAAAACAAAAGCTTACAGTGTACTATGTAAAAAATGAAAAAGGGGGGGAAAAGTGTTGTGCTGACAATCTTTTCATGAAGAGCTTTAGGAGAAGAATGCTGATTTTATCTTTCCTATGCAAATTCAGAATACAAGTATACAGAGCTCTGGGTCGAGTTCAAGCCTAACATCAACAAGTGCTATCAGGTCCTGAAGTCTGACTGACTCTTTGTCCCTTGGTCAGTCTTTTTAGATAGAAAAGATGCAGTTATTCTTGCAAGCTCGCTCAGATTACGCACTCCTCTGATTGGCTGTCTGGTCTCCGTGCAATGAAACCTAGGGGATCGTAGATTGAGGAAATGGTTGAAAGTACACCTCTCCTTGTCAACGGGTTAGCTTTGACTTGGACTCTGAACTTGAATGTGTCAGATGTAATTCACCATTCAACTCCAAGAGCTCTTTCAATGTGTGGCAAACTTAGAGACACAAGAAAAACCACACAAAGAAACCTCTGGATATGTAACACCCCCACCCATACGAGTCCAACCAAAGGTTTGGACAGTCACGTAATCCTGTCTATAATGCAAGAGGCAGGGCATCCGCAAGAATATTTTCAGACCCCTTTTTATAGACAATCTCCAGGTTGTAGTCAAAGACCAACACATTAGACAATGGTTGCTATTGTACATCCTGGAGGGGAAAACCAGAGGGTTGTGATCTGTAAAAACCTGGATAGGTTTGACGCTATAGGCAAGATAGACCACAAAATGTTGTAAAGCATACAATAGTGCAAGTGTCTCCTTTTCAATCGTCGAGTACCTGAGTTGATGTTTGTCAAACTTCCTTGAGAAGTAGGCTATAAGATGGTCGAAGCCCTGGGGATCCTCCTGCAGGAGTACTGCTCCAGCCCCAACAGCACTGGCATCAACTTCCAGCTTAAAGGGCAAGGAAAAATTTGGAGCAGACATGACAGGGTTACAACTGAGAAGGCACTTAAGATCCTCAAAGGACTGTTGGCACTCACTAGACCAAACAAACGGTTTCAATGGACTGGTTAATGCAGTCAATGGGGCAGCTACAGTGGAGAAGTTCTTCCAGAACCTGTGGTAGTACCCAGCCATCGCAAGAAACCGGCACAATTCCCGCCTGGTGGTTGGGACAAGAAACTTGGTAATTGCTGCGATTTTCACATCTGCAGGGCGCACTTGGCCTCTGCCAACCTGCTGACCAAGATACAAGACAGAACCTCTCCCAAATTCACATTTGGGAAGATTGAGTGTTAGCGAGGCACCTGCCAGACGTGTGAAAATGTCCCCCAATGTAACCATGTGAGAGGTCCAGTCATCAGAGGACACAGCAGGCTTGACTATATACTGAAGAAAATTATAGATCTAGTTTGCTGACGTATCTTGCTGGACCAATTTCATCAATACAGTCGTCGTCTTCGTCTTCACTTTAGTTTTTGTGTCCATCATTTTTCTTTATTCTATTTTTCGGCAACTTATTATTTTTTTTTTTTTTCTGGCAAAAAGGCCAATTTTCAGCTGCTTAAGAAAGTAGCAGAAACAACTCAGCCTCGTCCAGTGACCATTATTTTTAATTTAAATTTTTTTGCCCGATCTCAACTGGCTAATTCTCAGCCCCAAGATCGCGATTTTTGTAATTTTTCTTTTTTGGAACAGCCAAGCAGTTTTTCCTTCCAAGTAAGCATGTAATTTGTTTGATCACAGAAATCACAACCAGTTACAAAGAAAGACTCTACTGGGATGCCAAAACGCCAGTGAGGCCACCTGTAGGACAGAGCAGAAGGTCTACTAGACAAACAAAAAAAAAAATTCTATTTCTACTTTTATTTTGTTACTTTTAACTTAAGATTAGGTTTTCTTTTCTAAGTCTTATTCACACGCACGCACGCACACTCACACGCCCAACACACGCACAGTTCGTTGCTGATTGTGTCTTCATCATCACATTCATGTCTTACTGCTCTGTGTGAACCATCTATTGTTATACAAATAAATGCACATTAAGCCTGATGTCGTTGTTTGACTGACTTATTAAAGTGTCAAATCCCTGCGTATCGCCAAGAACTCCCCACTAATTTGAAACGGTATTGAGGCTGATTTTGGCGTTTCCTGCTGACGTTGGCGTTTCCTGCTGACGTCAACAACCAAAAAGCAGGTGCCCGATCAAATCATATTAAATATTATAAATATTAAAATTATTTATTTCTTTACGTCCTTCCTACCTACCACAGACTCACTCTGGTGGGCAGGGTAAGAACTGCATGCGAAACCCACTCATATCTATTTGATGTCCTGTTTCCATTCGTTTGTGAGTTTGATCGATGAAATTAATCAATCAACCTCCTCCCACTACAGAATATTTTCCATGCAGCAGCATAGGCGGATTCATTGCACTCTTAGCTTGACCACTCACATATCTACAAAGGCAAAATATTTTCTTATTCTCTGGAATGTTCTTTTGGTCAATGAGTGTGTGGAATGAGAGCTTCCAATCACTGTATTTTAATGCATCTCCACTAAAGATTGATGGTTCAGGAATGGGTATTCTTCTAGCATTTAATGCACCTGCTAGCGCCTTGACCAGCTCTGCCGTAGCATCATTTGTAGGGGTGTTTGCAGCTTGTGAGATGGTGTGCTCTTCTGTGGGGGAACACTCGCATTTCCAAGGGCTTTGCTTTCTGTAGGTGTCTTTGTTATAACCACCTTTTGCTCCTCTGTTACACTGATTTGGTCATACAGTTGCATTCTTGCCTGCTTTCACCTTATCTAAGTGCTGCAACTTTCTTTTCCTTTCATCAAGCAATCTTTGCAGGGCTGCATATTCTTCCTCTTGCTTAGTTTTAAGCTTAGCTTCATCCTCTTCTCTTTGCATTCTTAGCTTAAGTTCCTCTGCTGCCTTTCTTCTAACTTCAGCTTCAAGTCTTTCAATTTCTATCTGTTCAATTTCTTGTTCTTCTAACACTTTTAGAACATCTTGACTTGCAGCTGCTTCTGCCGCAGCTTCTTGGCAGAGGATTTACTGGAATGTTCAGAGGTGCATGACTTACAGACAGTTGACTGGCCAGTCTTGTTCCTCTTCTGTAGCCTTTTCATCCATGTAACTTGTTGCTTTAGATACAATAAACTTGGAGATCTGCACACAGATGTCTACTTTGTGACATTTTTCATGATCAGGAGGTGTGAGTTGGCGTAGCTCGTTGTATGCTTGCTGAACATCTGCAGAAAGGCCTGAAACATCACTCATGATATCATTCAGCAGGTCCTCGGACAAGGGCTCTGATTGTGACAGTTGTCATCCTTCTTAGATGATTTGGCACGTGTTCTCCACTTCTCAAAAATGGAGTTAAATCTTTGTTGAATCCCTGTAATCTTTTCATTCTGCATTTCCTTTCCTTTTTCTGAAAGAGTTTTAACCCTTGTACTTCTCAATTGGGACACTGGTTCTTCTTGTTCTTCTTCAAGATCAATCTGAGAGTCTGTACTAGGATCAAATTGGATTATGGGCTGATTTAGATCAGTCATTTTAAATGTCAATTAACTGAATGGGAGACCACTAGGGGTGCGAGATGAGATAGACGGTCTAAGTGAGGCTCCGCTCCCTCATACTAATTAAACAATAGAAAAATACAATTTTAGGTGAAGAACTTCGAAAAACACGACGGCAAAAGTTTGCGACACTTGATGGAACGATGGGGAGAAGTAACAAAAACAAAGGAACCGAGAACCAACAGCAACAAAGGGACGACGCTAACAACGATGCTATTGCTAACGGCAGCCACATGGAAGCTAACGGCGAACACACAATTGGCACGCAACTGAGCGAGGCACCAACTGTGGCAGACATCATGTCTGCAGTCAACAACCTAAGTCAGAATGTCGACAAGAGGTTTGACTCACTCCAAACATCTATCGCGGACTTCAATCAAACAATGGCGGATGTAGAGAGGAGGCTATCTAAGACCGAGAGCGGACTGAATGAGCACGAGACCCGAATCAAAGCCCTGGAGGACCGGTGTGCAAGGTGGGAAGGCACAGCCCAAACACTAAGCGAGAGGTTGGATGACTTGGTCTCACGATCCAGAAGGCAAAACATTTGGATTATTGGAGTCAAAGAAGGAAGTGAGAAAGGTAACCCCACGGACTTTGTTGGTAAGCTCATCCTGATGATACTGGGAGAAGAAAATTTTGACAACAAACCAGTGAAAGTCGACCGTGTGCACAGGGTTCGCGGCAGGGTGACCGCGGCTGATGCCCCACCTCGCCAAATCATCGCACGGATCCATCACGACACAGTCAAGGAGCGCATCCTGAGGCTCTCTTTAACAGAAATTCCCACTAAAATACAAGGGCGCACGCCTACACATCTTTCCGGATCTCGGCCCAGCTGTAATGAAACAACGGCAGCAGTTCAACGACATCAGAGCTCGGTGCAGAGCAGCAGAACTGAGATGCGGCTTCCGATTTCCAGCGACGTAGGTGGTGTTTGTCGGCACAGACAGGCGCACATTCACCAGCCCGAAGGACGCGGATAAGTTCCTGGATGACAACAGAATCCCACGGCAGACTTGTACCCCAGGTAAAGGCGTGGGGAACAACTAAATCTTCACATGGCCATGTCTGACTCCGAACTACATACAACTAGTTACTATTATTTTGTTCTTTTCTGAACTTCTTCGTCTTCGGTAAGGAGGGAGCGGGTAGGAGCACAAGATATCATGGACGGTTTCGAGCCAAGTAGGTTAGATTTAGGAGATGTTTGTTCTCAGAGGGGAGAGAAGGAGGGACCGAGGGCCCCGGAGGACACTATTAGGGCATTTACCAACTAGCCCGGAGCGGCTAGTGCCAGCCGCTCACGGTACGGGACAGCTCGGTTGAAAGGTATTTCCATAAGCCTGGCCAGTACCTGAGCGTGGGCGGAGTCACGGTTGCAAGGCGAACCAAAGGTTTTTTTGTGCCTCCCGTGTCCCCGAAACCATAGGATTCACTTTTTGTATTAACCGTGGTTTTGTTTTGTGCAAGACATTTTCATAGGGCTTAGAATGATTTTGTTTAATACTGTTGACTTGTATCAAAACACCTTCCTAGAAGAGAAAATGTAGACGCTGAAACGATCACCTGAGTCTCACAGTCATTTTTTACAAGAATATCCGCACAACTTAAGTCCACACGAAACACAAAACAGCAACAACTCTATTCGACCGGTGTTAACAAGCGAGCAGCGTTAAAATCGCTATAAGGAGTGAAACTTACGAAACTTGCGAGTCAGAATCGCCGCCTCTTAAGTTTCGCTGCCAGCGAACACAACACAAGCAGAGCACGGAGTTAGCGGTGGTGGCTAGCGGTTTATCGACACGATTCAACGGCTCTACTTCGCAAATAGCCTTCAAACTAAAGTTGTTTGATGTTACAAAACACATTTACAGTCATTAAGCATGTTTTCAAATTGTGTCGTGGTCGACTATTCTTTCATCGTCCACCGGCCGAGTCGAGCCCGTCTCACTCCCGTTGGCCACCGCGTCGGTGTTCCATCGCATCCGCATTAGGCTGAACAAACCTCCAACATTTTCTCTATTCGTTCCACTCTGACCGTTGTAGTCCTTGGTGCTTCGGTAATCGCTCGGCATTTTTTTAATTTTATTTCTCCGGACACTGTTTCCCTGTACAGCGACGGCGACCGGCTGCGAAACCAGGAAGGGTTTTCATTGCGTGTCGCTCCGTCCGTCCAGCTCTCTCTCTTTGAGCTTTTTCATCGGTCACGGAGAACAGAACGTCTGTAGTTCTACGTTCGCCCATGGTACAGTTTCATAAGCTTTTCAGTTTTTAATACGTCAACTGTAAAAATCCACACGCGAGGCATTTAAAAAATGGCGGTTTTGGTCTTTCGTGAAAGACCGCCTTTGGCTTTCGTCAAAACTCTTACCCAATCAGTGCTCTGCACGTTGCTACGTCACCCATACGGTCTCAGCTCTGCACGCTTCGAACCCCAACCAGGCAGGTACCAAAATCGTAACCCCTGGGAACGTGCTGGGGCTTGTGGAAATGCCTGATTACCGACCCGTACCGTGCAGAGATGTTACCTAGGGCCCCTGTTGGTAAACGCCCTTTCTGTTTTCTTTGGTTCTATGTTTGTTCATGTTCTAACGCAGTATTTCTGATGTTTTGGTACTATAATGGTGGAGTTCTTACAGCTCATGGGGGGTCAATCAACGCTCACCACATTTATAAATATGATTACTATGTCTTCAAATAATGGTGATGTTGCAAGAATTGTAAGCTGGAATGTCAGAGGATTAAACCATCCAGTCAAAAGAGGAAAAGTACTGGCTCACTTAAAAAGTTTAAAAGCAGACATTATTTACCTACAGGAGACGTACATCAAAAACACGGCCAAACAAAAACTACGCTTGGGGTGGGGATCACAGGTATTTCAGTCGAATTTTTGTTCTTGAGCCAGAGGAGTGGCTATAATTATTAAGAAAAAAATATCATTTGACCACAAATGTACAATTGGGGATCCCAACGGTAGATTCTTAATTGTGTCAGGAATACTTAATGGTACCCCAGTAACCCTAATAAACATTTACAGTCCAAACTTTGATGACCCATCATTTTTTAAAACGGTTTTGAATAGAATTCCAGAAGTAGGTGACACAAATATTATACTGGGGGGTGATTTAAATTGCATAATTGATGTATCAGTGGACAAACTGTCACAGAAGACACCGGTTAATAGCAAATCCAGTGAAGCCCTTAAAAACATAATGCACAACTTAAATTTAATTGATATCTGGAGGTTGCGCAATCCTGACACTAGAGCCTATTCTTTTTTTTTCTCCGGTGCATAATTCGTACTCGTGGATTGATTTCATGTTATTGGACTCAAACCTGATTCCCAATGTTGTTAGCTCACACTATCATAATATCTTGATAAGTGACCATGCCCCATTGTCACTGGACATCAGATTTAAACACCGCAAGGATAACCCCGCTTCCGAATATATCTACCTTGTGTAACAAATGCAAAAATCAGGTTGGAACACTTACTCACCAACTTTGGACATGTCCCAGTCTTCACCTATTCTGGTCTTCAGTATTTGATTTTTACTCAAAGGCTTTACACAGACGATGCAAACCTTGTCCACTGATGGCCATTCTAGGCTCGGCGGGAAACTCAACTCCATACTCTAACATCTCAATATCTGTACAACAGTCTGTGTTTTGGTACCATGCTGGCTAAAAGGCTTATTTTGAGACACTGGAAGTCAGATAATGTACCTACAATCGAAATGTGGATGAGGGAACTCAGTGAGTCCCTATGCATGGAGGAACTAAGATATAAAAATGCGGGCAGACTGGGAATTTTTGATAAAGTATGTGAGCCTGTACTGAAATACATGAAGGACATGAGAGAAACCAGTGTTTCATTGTGAAGATAACATCGTAAAATGTCAATGCAGTAACTTTGGACTCCACCTGCAGATAGATGCAAATTCCTGTCTGACCCTGACCACTGATGCTGTCCTGTTTACGGAGCCTAAATTAACACTTTCTCCCAAGCTGTGTAATGACACGCCATATTGTCACACTTCATCTATTCATGCTTGATAATGCTGCCTTGTTCTTGTTCATTGTGCTTTTTGTTCATTGTTTATGTATTTATTTGTTTTTTTTGTTTTTTTATTCATTCATTTTCTTTATTACTATTCCATCCATCCATCTTCTATACCCGCTTATTCCAATTCAGGGTCACGGGGGTCTGCTGGAGCCTATCCCAGCTGTCTTAGGGCGAAGGCAGGGTGACACCCTGGACAATTCGCCAGTTCATCGCAGGGCCACATAGAAACAAACAACCATTCACACTCACATGCACACCTATGGACAATTTAGAATATTTAATTGACCTCACATGCATGTTTTTGGACTGTGGGAGGAAGCCGGAGAACCCGGTGAGAACCCACGCAGACACAGGGAGAACATGCAAACTCCACACAGAAAGGTCACAGGCTCGGGCCCCAGAATCGAACCCACGACCTTCTTGCTGTGAGGCAGCAGCGCTAACCACTGCGCCACCGTGTCGCCCTTTATTACTATATTATATATAAATATTTTTCAAGTTAATTGAAGTATATTTCCTGTACCTTATGACATAAGGGGGGGAAAAAAATATGATTGCCTCATGAGAAACATGTATCCAACTCGATGTACTTTGTGCAATAAAAAGAATTTTAAAAAAACAATTTAACTGAATGAACTTATCAATAAAGCAACATGTCTCTTTTTAACATCTTAATAGTCACCAAAAATATGAATTACTGTAATATAAATGTAACTTATCATTGTAAAAGCGTTATTGAAATGTAACTTAAATAGCCCCAAGTGTTCTCAAAATATGATGCTTGGTAGCCTTCAAAATAAATCAAAATACCATTGACCCAGAACTTGAAATTACAAATAAAACGTACCAATATTAAACAAAATATATTGCCCCTTTAACTTAAATGCTTTAGCTTATACACATGGGGTAGCTGTCAAAATTATAAACAAATGAACCAGAGTTTGCCACAGAGACCTTACTTTCATTCACAGTTTGCTTAATCAACTTTAAACTTGCCCTTTTACTTAGACCGCTCTTGACTTGTGAGTGTCCAAGCTTCTTATAGCCTTATATTGAACGTTGCTCTTCAAACTGCACTCTCCTTACGCCCCTGCGTGCGCGCTCACGGCTCAAAAGTCCCTTGATTGCAGCTCCGTGCAGTGTCCACTTACGCCGATTAACAGTCCAAGTTTTCACTATAATTCCCATGAAGCACGTCCAGACACAAGTGGTTTCCTCTTCTTGATATATTTATTATGAAACAGCAGGGGTCGACAATTTGAAAATCACTGGCCCGACTGAAGACGATGTAGTACCTATGCCCGCCCTGGTGTGGCGCCGTAACTTTACTCCCAGAAAGGGGAGAAGAACACCTGAAGCACGTCGTGTTTAAAGAAGCAGTAGCTCGCTAACAACGTGAGCACCGCAGAGAATAGAAAGAGAGATCGCTCGTGAAAAGAGGGTGTGGATAAATGACAGAGTTGAACTGCTGTTTCGAGCTATTTTAGAACACAAAACCTTATAAGGTCCATGTTAAGGTTGCCAGTAAAAGTTTGCTAACTTTTTTGTGATTTCGGTTTCCTGCCTCAATATCCCAGTACTCTGACCCAAAAGAAAATCAATCAAAAGTAAAACAGGTTTGCAAATGGCTTATGTTGTGTATATTTTCACTTTGTACAAACTCCACAATGGATCCCCGAGCACCGTGTGTTATTGTTCACTATAGTTTGCGGTTTGTTGTAGTGGAGGTTTAATAGGAGACTGCAGGCTGATCAGTAGTAGCAGTAACAGGTCCGCTGTCTGACGTGGTTGTTGTGAGTGGTCGTCTGCATCTCACAACCGCTCAGGTTGCAAGGCGGGGATTGGGTTTAGAGTTGTGACGTCAGTGTTACCAAAAATGATAATTTTCGGCGTTTACATGAAGGAGGAGTTCCGCGGGAGCGAGCAAGATGTGTTTACAACCCACGGAGAGCACAGCGCTGGCTGTCTTTGATCGGAATCACGTAACGTGTTAGCGGTAGTTATCGAGACGATTTCATAGAAGTAATTGCAAAACACAGACCCAATGGGGAATTAATATGAAATTAGATTTTTGTACTTGTTTTTTTTTTTTTTTTTTTTTTCAAGGGCATTATTTTTTACTGGCCCCACCGGGCCAGTGGTTGGAGCGTTCCGGTGGCCCGGACGTACTTTCAAAACCGTCCGGGCCACCGGGCCAGTTATATTGTCGACCCCAGTACAACACCGTGAAAACTAAAGAAAAACACACAGACAAAACAACAATCAACATGTAAGAAATATAAAGACAACATTGGTTATCAAATGCTTGTAAACGTATCAGAAAACAAAATTCAGACATAAAACAAAAACATCCCTCGTTGGCTGTGTGCTACCACAAGGAATTAGGCTTGTCTTCTTCTCTTTGGTTACTTTTAGCTCCTTGCTCTTGTTACAAGGTCTGTACTCAATTGACACTTATTTTTTAGCATACTTGTCTGACTTCTTCGTGTACCTTTGCACACACTTAACTACAGCGACCCCTAAAGGTGATGTGTAGAACTACATATAATAAATGAACAGTAAAAGTCTTATAAAGTTACACACGAGGTATAAAATAAAATGTGGCAGCTACAGGAGGCCTGGGAGTACGTTGAGGCATATTTGGTCTGTGCTACGGACAAAATGTCCTCCGGGTCACCTATGGGGCTTCTGCAGCCACTGTCTATCTCCTCCAGACCATTGGCCGACACATCTATGGATTTGTGGCTCCTGGTCTCCCAAGGAAACACCACAGTCCTCACCGTTGTGGACAGATTCTCTAAAATGACCATATTTATTGCCTTACCCAAACTGCCTTCAGCCAAGGAAACGGCTGAAGTCAACCATGTTTTTGAGGTTCACAGCTTTCCCAGGGACATCGTCCTGGACCAGGGGCCCCAGTTCGTGTTGCGCCTCTCGAGGGAGTTTTGCCGGCTCATCTGAGTCAAAGCCAGCCTGACCTCAGGCTACCACCCAAAGGCCAGACCAAATGCCTAAACCAGCAGCTGGAAACCGTCCTCCGGTGTCTTGTGTCCCAGAACTGCTCGACATAGAGCAAACACCTGGTCTGAGTTGACTATGCCCACAACTCCTTAACCACCTTTGCCACAGGTTTTTCACCGTTCCAGTGCGTTTACGCTTATAAGCCTCCTTTGTTCGCTGCCCAGGAGCCTAAAGTGTCAGTACCCTCTTCCCACGCGATGATCCACCATTGCCGACGTATCTAGGTGGCTGCCCGGCAGGTGCTTATCTGCCAAGGGGACCGGATGAAGAAAGCAGCGGACCTGCAGGAGGTGGCCTGCACCCAACTACCAGTCAGGTCAGAGAGTGTGCTCTCTGCCAACAATCTTCGCCTCTGAGTCCCTACAAGATTGAAGACAGAACATTGGTTCTTTCCCCATTGCCAAGATCATCAGTCTTGCAGCTGTCCATCTCCACCTGCCTCACTCCCTCGGTGTCCACCCCACCCACCCCACCTTCAGTGTCAGTCAGGTTAAGCCAGATAAGGAGAGTGCCATGGTCCTGGCCCTCTGTCCCCTCTACCTCCTTTAGGTGGTAGATGGGGGCCTGTTAGCTGTACTCAACAGGGGCTGGGGCAGACAGTAGCTGGTGGACTGAGAGGAGTACGGCCTGAAAGAAAGACAGAGGGTCCCTTCACGGCTCATCTTGGATTGCAGTCTCATTGATGACTTTGACCCTGAACACCGTGAACAACCTCGCCTGTCTGGTAGCTGGTCCGAGAAGGGGGGCTTCTGTCACACCATGGTGAGGTCTGTCTTGTCTTGTTTTTTTTTCTTCCTGTCATCTCCTGTTTTATTTTGAAACGAGACTAACTCTCCTCTCGTTACAGAGCACTTGCCCTTCCTCATGTGTCACCTTTGTGTCTGTTTAGAGCAGGGGTGGGCAATTATTTTTTGCAACGGGCCACATGACAAACCTGCATCTGAAACGGGGGGTGTCTATTCTGGACCCAAATGCACCACACAGACAAGGTTTGGAAGGTTCAAAAAGAAGGCACAGCTTTATTTCTTGAGGGAAGGCGGCTGGTCAGTCGAAAAGAGGGGGAAAAAAGGGCCAAAAGAAACAACTGCTCCAAAACGGGCCAAAAAGGGGCCAACGGCAAAAAAGGATCCTCCTCTTGGGAAAAAGCAGGTCAAAACACAAAACTCACTCAGGTGTCGAAGTTCAGGGGAAAGGCTGGAGGCGAGAACCAGAACAGGCAAGGTCAGTAGCCGGTGAGTCAGTCCGGGGTTTCGTGGTGCATCGTCGTGCATGGCAGAGAAAACAATCTGGCAGGAAGGAGCGGGAGCAGGGCGGCTAAATAGTCTGGAAGGGGGAGCAGGTGAAGAGAGTTAATGCTGATTGACCTGGGTGCAGAGAGGTGGTGATGCCTTCAGGGAAGAAACGAAAATTAAGCATGAACATGACAGAAAACCATGACAGAACCCCCCACAAAGGGGCGGCTCCTGACGTCCCAAAAAAAAAAAAAAAAGAACAGGCGGCAACAGACAGAGGGCTAATATTCAGGTGACGCAGCCACTTCCATGTCGGAGGAGAGGGTAACCTGAGGAGGACCATTCAGCTCCTCCAGAGTACCTTGAATGTCGGTCAGATCCATGTCCTCCTGGGCATCCTGGTCGTCCAGTGTGTCCAAGTCCATCCCCTTTTCGTCCAGTGGAACAGGTGGGAGGGGACGTGACCGTTGGGAAGTGGGTTGCGCAGAGGACGGAGGGTAGGGCTGATCTGGGTTGTCGTGGTGAAAGTCGGTCACAAGTTGGGGGTCGACAATGAAGCTAGCGGGGACCCACTGGCGTTCTTCCGGACCGTAGCCCTCCCAGTCGACCAGATATTGAACACCCCGCCCTCGACGACGAGAACAGAGGAGACGCTGGACAGAAAAAACAGGACCGCCTTCAACCATGCGGGGAGGGGCGGAGTTGCATGGGGTACCAGAGGACTTTCCGGAGCAGGTTTAATCTTGGAGACATGAAATGTAGGATGAACACGCATCGACCTAGGGAGCTTAAGTCTAACTGCAACCGGGTTGATCATCTTCTGAATGGGAATGGACCAATAAACCTGGGAGCCAACTTGTTGCTCTCAACGCGGAGAGGGAGGTCCTTAGTGGACAGCCAAACCTTCTGTCCCACCTGGTACGCTGGAGCTTGAGAGCGGCGACGATTGGCAGACCTGGAATAACGGTCGGTGGAACGTTGGAGGGCTTTGCGGGCTTGTCTCCAGGTGCGCTGACAGCGTCGCATGAAGGCTTGCACCGATGGGCAGGAGGCGTCCTTCTCGAGAGCCGGAAACAGTGGAGGCTGATATCCGTAGGCACACTGGAATGGGGAGAGGCCTGTGGCAGAGCTGATAAGGGTGTTATGGGCATATTCTACCCAAATCAGTTGTTGGGACCAGGATGAAGGATTGGATGATACCAAACAACGTAGAGAGGTCTCCATGTCTTTGTTCTTCCTTTCACTCTGGCCGTTCGACTGAGGGTGGCAAACCTGAGGACAGGCTAACGGAGGCTCCCAATAGCGCGCAGAACTCCCGCCAGAAAACGGAGGTGAATTGGGGACCCCGGTCTGAGACGACATCAACTGGGATTCCGTGGAGCCGGACAACGTGTAGGAGGATCAGCTCAGCAGTCTCCTTTGCCGATGGGAGCTTCGGAAGGGGAACAAAGTGTTCCATCTTGCTAAACCTGTCCACTATGGTGAGGATAGCAGTATTTCCCCTCGAGGGGGGAAGTCCAGTGACAAAATCGAGGGAAATATGGGACCAGGGACGACCAGGAATAGATAGGGGATGGAGATGACCAGCAGGAGCCTGATGAGACGGTTTGTGGCGATTGCAGGTTGGACAGGCTTTGACGAATTGCCGCACGTCTTCTTCCATGGAGGGCCACCAAAATCGTCGTTGCAGGAACTCCCTGGTTCTGAGTGTGCCTGGATGACAGGTGAGTTTGGAGGAATGAGCCCATTGCAGCACTTCAGACCTGAGTGGAGCAGGCACAAACAATCGGTTAGAGGGGCAAGCGCTAGGTCCTGGCTGGTCAGCGGAAGCGGCTTTGAGTTTTTCCTCAATGTCCCAAAAGAGGGGAGCCACCAGACACGAGGGAGGCAAAACGGGAACAGAATCTGAAGGAGAGCTCTCCTTGACAAACTGGCGTGACAGGGCATCAGGTTTCACATTACGGGACCCAGGGCGATAGGAAAGAGAAAAATTGAATCTAGTGAAAAACAGAGACCAGCGAGCTTGACGTGAGTTTAGACGTTTAGCGGTGCGAATGTATTCAAGGTTTTTGTGATCAGTCCAGACGAGGAACGGAACCTTTGTACCTTCTAGCCAGTGTCGCCACTCCTCCAAGGCCAGCTTCACCGCCAGTAGTTCTCGGTTCCCGATGTCATAGTTCTGTTCTGCGGGATTCAGGCGGCGAGAGAAGAACGCACATGGGTGTAGCTTCTGGTCGGACGCAGAACGCTGAGACAGCACAGCTCCTACTCCAATGTCAGAGGCGTCCACCTCCACCACAAACTGTTGGTCAGGATCGGGTAACTGGAGGATTGGGGCTGTGGTAAAATGGGTCTTCAGAGTTTCAAAGGCCCGACTGGCAGACGGGTTCCAGGAGAACATTACCTTGGGGGAGGTGAGGGCTGTGAGAGGAGCAGCCAGAGTGCTGTAGCCTCGAATAAAACGGCGGTAAAAGTTGGCAAAACCGAGGAAATGTTGCAGCTGTTTCCTGGTCTCAGGGACGGGCCAGGAGGAGACCGCAGAGACCTTTGCAGGGTCCATTTGAAGGCTCCCCTGAGCGACAATATAACCTAGGAAAGAAACTGATGATACATGGAATTCACATTTCTCAGCCTTGACAAAAAGAGAGTTCTCGAGAAGCCGCTGCAGGACAGCCTTAACGTGAAGGACATGTTCCTCCTTTGACCTGGAGAAGATCAGGATGTCATCCAAGTAGACGAAAACATAACGGTTGAGCATGTCTCGGAGGACGTCATTAACCAGAGTCTGAAACACCGCAGGGGCATTGGTTAAACCGAAAGGCATTACCAGGTACTCATAATGTCCTGTTGGGGTGTTGAATGCCGTCTTCCACTCGTCTCCTTCCCTAATGCGAACCAAATGGTAAGCGTTTCGGAGGTCTAGCTTGGTGAAGACACTGGCCCCTTGGAGAAGTTCAAATGCAGTGGTCATGAGAGGCAACGGGTATCGGTTCTTTACCGTTATGTCGTTGAGGCCCCTGTAGTCGATGCACGGTCTGAGAGCCTTGTCCTTCTTGTCTACAAAAAAGAAGCCGGCACCCGCAGGAGAGGACGAGGGTCATATAATGCCTGCCGCCAGGGAGTCGTTGATATACGTCTCCACAGCCTCCCTCTCAGGACCTGAAATAGAGTAGAGACGCCCCTTGGGGGGAGAGGTGCCAGAAAGGAGGTCGATCGCACAGTCATATGGCCGGTGAGGAGGCAGAGACTTTGCCTTGGTCTTACAAAAAACCTCTCCTAGATCATGGTACTCTGGAGGAACTCTGGAAAGATCAGGCGGGTCTCGGAGAGGGGCAGCATACTGAGGTACTTTTACTGGACAGTTCCGGATGAAGTGGCCAGGCCGACCACAGTACAGACAGAGATCTGCCTTGCGACGCCGCTCCCGTTCCTCTGGGGACAGGCTGGTGCGACCCACTTGCATGGGTTCCACGTTGCTGTGTGAGGACTCGGTACTAGCTGCAAGGGGGGCGGTCAACCCCCGGGCATAGCTTCGAGGCGGTGGAGCTGGAACCCGGGTGGTGGGCATCGGCCGTCTCTCCCTCCGGCGAGTCAGGATGCGGAGGTCGATGGTTGAAGCGAGGGCAATGATGCCATCGAGAGAGGTGGGAATGAAATGGGACACTAGCTCATCCTTAATGTAATCAGCTAGCCCGTGCAGGTAGGCGTCACGAAGAGCACCCTCGTTCCAGTCGCTTTGGCGGGCCTTAGTACGGAAGTCAATGGCAAAGTCAGAGACTGACCGATTTTCCTGATGTACATTCAGAAGGCCGCCGGCAACAGCTGAGTGGGCGCCCTGGCCGAAGACCTTACGCAGTTCAGCTGAGAATTCCCCAAAAGAAGCGCAGGCCGTGGTCCTCTTATCCCACTCAGCGGTCCCCCACAGTCTCGCTCTACTGGTAAGTTGATTCACTGTGAATGCCACCTTCGCTTCCTCCGTGGCAAAGGTGAGGGGTTGTAAGGCAAAAAAAATAGAACAGTTGGTCAAAAACGGGTTGCACCCCCCAGGCTCTCCCGCGTATCGTTCAGGGGCTCCTATGCGTGGCTCCGAAACTGACCTTGCGGGGAGAAGGGAAGTCGTGACCTGTGCGGGCTCTGGGGTAGTGCTAATAGGGGCTATCTGGGCCACGGTCGCAGCTAGCTGTTGCACCTGGTTGATTAGGGCGGAAAGGTTCTGTTCCTGGGTGGCTGCGGTTTGTCTTGCCTCAGCTGCAACGGAGGCCAGAACAGTCTCGTGCTGCTGGAGAATCCCTTCAATTTGCTCAAGGCGGTTCTTGGGTGTGTGTGCTGGGTCCATGCTTCTGGCCAGATTGTACTGAAACGGGGGGTGTCTATTCTGGACCCAAATGCACCACACAGACAAGGTTTGGAAGGTTGGGGGTATCGCGCTACGCTTATGTGCCGGCAAAGTTTCGTTAGGGGTGTGGGGGCTGCTGGTTGGAAATCGCGCCAACGACCTGGAGCACGTTATCGCTATCGCGCTACACTAACGTCCAGGCAAAGGGGGCGTCCCCATAGCACCGCCTCGCCGCCTCGCCTCGCCACGGTTGTAGAGCGGCCCCACTGGCCGCTGCACGGTTGTAGGAGGTGCCGTTTTGTACCTCAAGCGCTCAGGGTCCAAGGGAGACGAGGCAAGTTTAGTGGTGACGTAGCGACGAGCAGGGCACTGGATTGGCATTGACACCGACGCCAACTCTTTCGACACGGAACTTCCGTGTTCGCGAGTGTGTTCAACCATATTCGCGAAAACGACGAGCGGCAAACGGCGAAGCGCTCAGAACAAACAGAGTTGCTCCTGCGTGAGGCGCGTTAAGTTAGGGAATCCGAGGAGTCTTGAGACGAGAGGAAATACGGATTCGTCGAGAGGACGTGGCTCTTCGGCGCGAGGAAGCCTCGAACACCGCGGCATAAAGTCATCCATGGCTCTCTAGGGCAGCTATTTCAAATAAGGAGGCGTGTTTACTGTCTGTTTGTTTTTAATTAAATGATATTTCCCGTTGTATCTGTCTCGTGTTTACTTTTGGTGAAAATATAAAGGTTGAACTACACCTTTACTCTCCCAGAAAACCAAACAATAAATTATAAATGTTGCCTGCATAAATGATCAATTGTGACTTCAGTGAGGAAAACTGTTCTTTCTTTAACAGAAAAGCAACCACAGACCGAGCAGCAGGTATGAAACAACCTCTACTTTGTCCATCGCTGCGCTGTCGTGTATCGCACAGAAATAATGCCGTCGAAAACATTGTACCGCTTCACCGCGTCGACTCTGCCCACAGTCTCGTGAACCGGGGCCAATTGGGACACAATTGAACCGTGGCGAGGCGAGGCGGTGCTATGGGGACACCCCCAAAGCTTCGTTGTCGGGGGGAGAATTTATGACTGGCTTCACGCTGGCCGGACAGGGACACGCAGCGGGCCGAATGTGGCCCGCGGGCCGTATTTTGCCCAGGTCTGGTTTAGAGGTCTCTCTGTTTAGAGGTCATTGGTGAATCCAAAAAAGTCTGCCATCTCTACAATCTCTGTGTCTGAGTCCTGCCTTGACTCCCTGCCTGATAATAATACTACAACCCAAGGCAAAACCATATATTAAACCAAAATTATGTTAAAATTAAGATCTCCATTAATACATTGTTAGAAAGCCCATGTTGTTGTTTGCTGAAATACTACTGTTACAGTGTTTATCGATAAGTTTACACATGTCCTACGCTCCTGAATGTACCAGTTTCTCTGACGCTACTGAACGCATTACACGTGTGTGTGTGTGAGATATGGTGGGGTAGAAGCTAGTTGAGTTTTCGCCTTCACCTGGTTTTCCTTGGTTTATTTCTGTGTGTGAATGACAGAAGGTGAGTTTAATTATGGTTTACTGTCATAGTTGAACGTTAACATTAAGTCAACTTGTATGTTTATCTGGGCATGGCCGTTGCTAATTTATGCTGGTGTGTTAAGCCAATCAACAGAAGTCATGCTGTATATGAACAAACCTCTTGTGAGGATTTGTTTATTATGTGATGAAAATAATATCATTGCTTAGTTAAGACAGTCCTTTATTATCTTTATGTTTGTGCATAATGAATGGTATTAAGCTGATGTTTTCTCTGTATTCTTATTAGAGACTGCAGTAAATAAACCCCATTAACGGGAATATCTGCTCTGCATTCCCTCTCCTCTGTTTATTTAGGGCGCGCGATAAATATTGGACCGATAAATATTGGGCCGATATTAGGAATTTTGATGTCACACCAATAAATCTGATATTATTAAAAATAGCTCAGATATAAAAGCTCCAGTCAAGCCGGATTGCCAGTGCTGTGCTGTAGTTGGGCTAGGGTGAGCAAATCAAGTGCTCCCTTTCTCTTTTCAACCTGCTTATATTAGTGTGGTAGCATATTCTGACAAAGGAATTTTCACTGTCAGAATGTCCTACCTGCCTATATAGCAGGTGATAGTTAAATTTACCCCATCAGAATATACTGTAACCATGTTTCGTTATCCAAACAAACCTCATTTGAGTAAGCTTTTACACAGATGTAATTAAATTAAGTTCTTTTAAACTATCCCCATATGGATGGCTACAGATGATTTTCCAATAATGTACAAGAACATTTGTATAATGTACAAGAACATTTCAAATTTCAAAAGTAGAGGCGAGCCCGCAGTTGAGTTTGAAACAACTATTTCTTATTAAAACTCAACTCAAAACATTCATTCATTCATTTTCTATACCCACTCCTTCCTGAGATCAGGGTCACGGGGGTCTGCTGGAGCCTATCCCAGCTGTCTTAGGGCGAAGGCAGGGTGACACTCTGGAATAGTCGCCAGTTCATCGCAGGACTATATAGAAACAAATAACCATTCACACTCACATGCACACCTACGGACAATTTAGAACGTTCAATTGACCACACATGCATGTTTTTGGTCTGTGGGAGGAAGCCGGAGAACCCGGAGAGAACCCATGCAGACACAGGGAGAACATGAAAATTGGACTACCAACCACCGACAACCCAAACTTCAATAATAAAACTTATGAGTTCTAATAACTCATAAGGACAACAGTAGAATCACCTGTTGAGTGAAAAAAGGTAATATTTTAAACGGAACTACACAACAGTAACTTTACATGCAATTAAAATAAATTTACTAACTATAAACATTTTCTACAAGTGAAATCTGTATGAGCATCTGTGTAGTTTACACATCCGAAATGAGCCCATCGCAGACATGTCCCACACTGGACCACTTTATTGTTATGCGTCTTTTGACAGGGTTATAGGCATCATTGGCTAATTCCTTTATTAATAGCTGCTGTTTATACATTTCTACATTTTTTGAGGATGTGCCGCTACAGATATACATCACCCAAAATATATGAAGCATGTACATTTTGTTATGGTACCCATGACCACATGGAGAAGGTTTTGGAACGACAGATATTTCAGCAACTTTATGTAACTGGCGTTGTAGTTACAAAATTGTGACTACTGACCATACAAGCACCATCATACTTACCCCGATTCTCTAGCAGGCTACAGGCTATCTGCCTTCTGTATTACATTACAGCCTCGTTTGTGGCCAGTACCTCCCTTGCTTCACCCGTCAAGATGAAGTTCTCTGCAAACTGAAAGACAACATTTTTGTACACATTTACATAGGTAGTCAACAATTTTCAGAAATACAAAGGAAAGTAATCTGTGTTAATAATGCATCTTGTCAGCTTTTCAAACCATCAATCCATCCATCTTCTGCCACTTATCTGTAGTCAGGCTGTGGGGGCAACAGCCTCAGCAGAGATACAGTACCGGGCCCCAGTCTCCTCCTCCAGCTCATCTGTCAAGACCCAGTCAGCCAGATAGACGTAGTCCCTCCAGCGTTTCCTGGGTCTTCCTCAAGGACTCCTCGTGGTGGGACATGCCCAGAATACGTCTCTGGGGAGGCGTCCAGGAGACAATCCCAAACAGATGGCCGACCCACCTCAGCTGGCTCCTATTGATGTGGAGGAGCAGCGGCTCTACTCCAAGCTCCTCCCTGATGACCACGCTCCTCACAATGTCCCTAATGGTGTGCCTTTCCTTCATTACCAAAACTCTGCAGCTACTTGAGTCCTGCTGCGTATGATGCTGCAGAGTCTGCACCTGCCATGACTCCGCGGACTTCTCCATCACTATCTGAAACTTCCTGTTTAAAACAGAATCCGAACCAGTTTATCATCAAGCCAGACGTGTCCTTCTTGTAAATCATTAATTTAGAATAATAATTACCTCCAGTTGCAGAGAAATTTTCTTCCATAATAGTCGTCATTGCCAAGGGGATCTATGAGGAAAAAATAAAAAATATTATTGAAATTCACCAAAGCAAAACAGTACTTTCAAAAAACATATTTGTCAAACAAAACGTAGGGTAAACACATACCACAAGAATCCAGTGTGCAGAAAAATTTAAAGGGCACAACCACATGCCCTCAACTGGAAATTTCATCTGGAGGGTGTTTTACAGCAAGTTAAATACGACCAATTTACTGAACATTGACTAACTTTAGAATACATTTATTACCTTTCTGAGGCTATGGAACCTCCCCGAAAATACTGCTGTTGCAACAACAGCATCCATATGGTACACAGGTTTCTGTGAAAAGCAAATACATGAAAACACACACACACACACACACACACACACACACACACACACACACACACACACACACACACACATATACATACATAATAATAGGACCACAAATGATAACCTGGAATATGTAATTCTTACTTGTGTTCTGAAGTGAGGCATTGCAAGTATGCATCAATTACTTAAAGTGTGAGCAAAGGAACGCTAACAAATCATAAAATAGAAACTCTGCTCCAAACAGCTTGTAAATATAACAAAAATATAGCTCTTACCTCATCCGACACCCATTCTGTGCCCTGCAGCATCCTAAATGATTTGTCATACAGCTTGTATGGTGCAACAACTGCTTCCACATGCGCATTATCTTTTGCCGTCCAACGCCTGTGCACTAAAAGGAAATTATGAGTTATGTTAGTTATGTCTGTGTACAGGCTTTTCGGTAGAAATGAACTCAAGGCCAACCGGGCAAAAATGAACTCAAGGCCAAAGGGCCAAAATTGAACTCAAGGCCAACGGGCCAAAAATTAACAGGTCATTAACCTTTAAGGGTGAATAGGTTTTCAACTTTCCATAAAAAAAGAATGTGTTCTATTATAATGTAGAACTTTCATCCTAACATTCAGCCTTAAAGGTTAAACATGGACCAACTGTTACATGCAAACCCCAGTCATGCAAGAATAAACTTGGTATGATGGCCAAACTGGCAACATGACCAAACGGTCATGAACAAATATTTTTTTAAAAGGACACCTTCATCTTGTGTGCTGAGTTTCTGAAAAGGCAGAGTCTCAGGTGGGAACTGAACAGGGGTTGACTCTGTTGTTACAGAGACATCATGAGATTCAGCTTTTCTGGCAATGTATAACCGATAGTCTTATGACTCATCCAACTGCCTTTTTTCCGTCACAAAATCTTTGCTCTCAGGCCTCCGGTACGGCTTAATGTGATCTACGTTGTATGTTGTGTTTAAGGTTTCGCCATCAGAATTTTCTAGTGTGACACGTTTGCCACAGATGTCCTGAATAAAGTAAGGCTGAAGTCGTCCACCTTTCCTCCCACGCTTTCTCATATTAAAGGGCACCAATGATGCTTTTCCACTTTTCTGAGCTCTAAATATTGTTACAATGTTGAATCCTTGTGTCAAACGATGCAAAACTGTCAAATTATGAGGTTCATGCGTTTGGACGTGAGCCCTGCAAGTTGTTGGCCATGGTTCTGAACGCTCTGTTCACGGAGTTTTTTTTAGCACTGGGAACGCATTGACGTCAATGCGTTCCGGATTTCCTTTCATGGCCATGCTCAGGCATACTCTCAGACTGGTTCAGCTGTTCGCTGCTCCAAGAAAATGTTTTTTCGGTGTAAGGGAAATTAAAAGAATAAATGCTGAGCGACTGCCGAGCAACTACCGAAGCACCAAGGACCACAACGTCAGAGTGGAACAAACAGAGAAAATGTTTGAGGTTTGTTCAGCCTAATGCGGATGCGATGGATGGATGTCGGCAAGGGGAGGGAGACAAGCTCGACTCAGCCGGTGGACCATGAGAGAATAGTTAGCCTAGGCAATATTTGAAAACATGTATGAGGACTGTGAGTGTATTGTGACCTCAAGCAACTTTTAGTTTTAAGACTACTTGCAACGTACAACCGCTGAATCTTGTTGAGAAACTGCAAGCCACCACCGCTAACTCCGTGCTCTGCTTGGGTGTTGTGTTCGCTGGCAACAAAACCGAAGAGGCAGCCATTCTGACTCACAAGTTTCGCTCCTAATAGTGATTTTCACGCTGCCAGCATGTTAACATTGGTTGTATAGAGCTCTTCCTGCTTTGTGCTTCATGTGGACTTAAGTTGTGCAGATATTCTTGTCTAATAATAAACGACTCTATGACTCAAGTGATCGTTTCAGTGTCCAAATTTTCTCTGCTAAGACAGTGTTTTGATACAAGTCAACAGTATGAAACAAAATCATTCTAAGCCCTATTATAATGTCTCGTAAAAATACAAAACAAAAACAGGTCAGTACAAAAAGTAAAATATATTTCTGGGAACACGGAATGCACTAAAAATGTCCAGGGACCTTCGGTCCACCTTGCAGCCATAACTCAGCCCACGGTGGGCCCGTACGAAGCTGGATTAGCCGGTAAACTGCTCCTGAAGGATGAAGCCTTCCCGACGGTAAGTGCTTAAATTGTGCTGGTTTCATAAAGTTCGGCAGGAAGTGTGGCTCAGCAGCGACCAAGAGTGTGACCAATCACAGCGGAGTGGGTTGGGCGGGAGGCGTACATGGAAGGGGCCAGGGGTGAAGTAAAACAGACCGTTTTCAGGAAATACGAAGAAACGATGCAGCGAGAAACATGATCTACAAAGCTTTTAGTGCGGGTAATCGTGTGTTGCTGCTCTGGAGGGGCCAGAAATCAAATACAAAGGCCCAAAAATTTCACAATTAGAGCCCCGCTATACCCTACCTAGCTGGCGCTACTTCTCAGATGTTGCTCTAACAGAGCTCAACGACCAGGTCACGGCACACGTTAAAGAGCTCCTTGCTGCCAACAGTCACATTAGCTTCACAACAGATATTTGGACTTCTGATGTAAGCCTCATGAGCATGCTAAGCTTAACGGCCCAGTGGATCGAAGAAGATTTCACTCAACAAAAAGCTGTTTTACATACACAGGAATGCCGTGGATTGCACACCGCAGCAAACATTGCATCTGCATTCAACAACATGTTCATAAAGTGGAACATTCCTAAAGAGAGGGTACATGTTATCCTGTGGGATAATGCTCGCAACATGGCCAGGGGAACATCAGATAATGAATATGCAAGTTTGCCATCCTTGGCTCATAGCCTGCAACTAGCGGTGAACGAAGGTGTCCTGTCCCAGCAAAACATCACCGACATACTGAAAGTGGGGAGAAAGATAGTATGGCATTTCAAGCATTCCCAGCTTGCATACAGCCAGCTACAAGATGTGCAGATAGACCTGGGAACAAAACCCAAGAGGCTACAGCAAGACATTGTAACTAGATGATATTCCAGGTTTTATATGATGGAGAGCTTGCTAGAGAATAGGCACGCACTCGGTAATATATGCCACTGATTACGAGTTGCTTGCAACTCTAAATGCAACACAGTGGGGGGTCATGGAGAATATGCTCTCAATACTCGCACCCTTTGAGAAACGATCCAGAGAAATCAGTTTAGCTATGGCCTGTGTATCTGACGTTATCCCCTCTATCTTGGCACTGACATGCCTCTTAGCATAAGGGCCGACACAGACCAAGGAATTCAAACAGCGAAACGCACTCTCCTTAATGCTGTGAACCGTTTGTTGACATCCAAACTGAACCCCTGTACTCCGTGGCAACTCTCCTGGACCCCAGATATAAAGACCGTTACTTTGACAGAGAGAATAAACAAAGTGCACTTGACATGCTGAAGGCCACTGTGGACAAGCTGGAAACATGCAGCAGCGCTAGCGAGAGCGCAGAGCGCACCACAGAGCCAGAGCTAGGTGAGGGCGACGGGGACGTGGAGCCAGAAGATACAGATGATCGGCCACAGAAGAAGGCTAGGAGGTCTAGTTAGTGTTAGTGTTAGGGTTAGTGTCTTGTGAAATAAACTGCATGTGTACAGCCTAAATATCCCCATATGTTCAATACTACATTGTAAATTAGAACATAATGACAACATAAGCATCATTTACTTTATTTATTTCCTGTTGCAGTGTTTGTGAAATGTGAATATTTGTTACCCAGCAAGGCAAATTCATTTAAGTGGGGTATTTACTCTCTTGTAGATACAGCTGTACATCAGTGAAGCTCCTATTGGAAGGAAAGAAAGCCCAATGAAATATTGGAAAGAAAACAAGGACCGTCTCCCTGCATTTGCAAAAGCCACCCGCAAGTACTTGAGTGCCCCCCCTACTAGCGTTGATAGTGAACGTCTGTTTATCGCAGTTTCTCACGTGGTTGATGAGAAGAGGAACAGAATTGTTTGTGACGATGCCGTTCTATCCATCTCTGCTTCTCTCTCTCCCTCTCACACACACACACACACACACTTCTCTCTCATCACATCTCCCTCTCTTCCCTCCCTTTCCTAATGGGAATCTCTGTGCAATGTGTACTTGAAAATACAACAATTTGATTTATTTTGTTCTCAGTAACTTTTTTCTATGTATTTTTTGTTTTTACGAAACATGTTCAAATGAAACGTTGCCTAGCAGCATATGATATGATTGTGAACCCCCAGCAATTTATTGTTGGTGTATAGTTTAAAATGATACAGGAAAAAAGGGGATTACAATATATTTGCAATCTATTTTTATTTGGTTAATAGAGCAATTTAGTTGAAGTCAGTTGAGATATGCACTTGAAATGGTACTCTCTAAAAGTTTTAGTAACTAACCAACTTACTGGACAGTATAGGACTGTTGGATTCTGTTTGTTTTATGGACATTATCAATACAGTTGTTTGTAATTGTGAGTTTAGAGGTGTATTCAACCTGTCCTGCACAGTTTTCATTTATTTTATTTATTTTAATTAGTTATTTAGGTTTGTATATCAACCCTTTAGGCGCCATGGTCGCAAAATTGCGACAAGCGTCATTGCTGAATTAAACAGGCCATAGCGGCAAATATGGTGCTAAAAGTAGTTACCACTTTACACCAGGAGATGGCAGATACCTGTGGCTTCAATCTGAGCAGCATTTGTGGTGGTGTTCATATTCAGATTTCGGTGTGTAAATAGAGAGAAAGCCCGCATCAGTCGAGGAGATGAGAGAGAAACACAGCGAATTTTGCAGAGGTTTGTTCGTTGACGAAGTACTTCGTCAAGTAATGTCTGGCTCATATAACGAAGAGGAATATTCACACTCTGACGATGATGTTCAGTCATCCCGTGAGAGCGAGTCTGCCGGTGCGTCTTTACGCAGCGGCAGCGAGTCGATGCGCCACGACAGTCACCAAGCAGCACATGCTTCGCCTCAGCGTGGCCGGGGTGGGAATAATCGGCGAATGAGGATGAGGGGATGTGGTGGGGGAAGCAGGAGTGCTCAAAACACCGCTAATGGTGACAGAGGGCGCGGGTGATCAACGTGGTAAAAGCTGTGGGAGGAAACGCCCAGCCAGTGCTGGTGGAGGCAGTAGGGATGTTCGCGGTCACCCTGTAAATTACAGTGATGATGGCTGGATCTGTTTGAGATATGTGGAAAATTATCAAAAGTGGATAAAACATTTTGATGACCTGTGGGGTATTGTGGAGACAGGGATCTGACAGACAGATATCTGACATCTGACATCATACAAAAACAAATAAACAAAAAGTTTGGGTTTACTGAAGATTTTTCTCAATTACAGTACAGCTTTATCTCTAACTAATTTCAAGTCACACCCATTTGAAATCTTGGTATCAAAATTGAATATTTTCTTTAAAAAATTATGGCGCTTTAAGGGTTAAGTGCTACACATTATTGCTAATGGCAGTGGAATATTCAAATTGTTTGTGAAAAAATAATAATCATAATAAGGGAATAAATGTTTTTACATTTTTACTATTTTTAATTTGTGTACTCATCTCATTCAGTAGTGAAAGTAGAAACTTAGAAACTGAGTTTTGATTGATTAAATACTCTGGGCCATTGTGGTCCTGTGTTTAATGTTCGGTAGGCCTTAAAAATCTTAATTTCAAGTCACTGAAAATATGAATAATACAAATATATTAATATCGGTATCGCCAGATACAACCCTGCAAATATCGGATATCGTGCATAATTTCAATATCGTGCATCTCTAATGTGTGTGTGTATATACATTCATTCATTCATTCATCTTCTATGCCCGCTTATTCCAATTCAGGGTCACGGGGTCTGTGTATATACATACAGTATATATATATATATATTTACATACATATAGCAGAGGCCGCGATTGTGTTCAACTCCCATTACATGGCTCTGCTTCCTAGTTTAACGTCCTACATCACTAGGTAGTGTAGGGCAGCAGGTAGTAAAAAAAGGCTAGGTTTTGGCGCACTCGCTGAAAAAACGAAACAACTAGAGAGTTGCGAACAAAAGAGATACACAAAAATATCTCTTTTTGTGTATATATTGAACCAATATCACTGGTTCAATATCACCCAGTGATATTGAAATTGTGGCGGCTCTGATCAGTTTTAAGTCAGCTGTGCGGAAACATTTTGGCTTTCCTCAAACTGTTAATGAAAAGGGTGAGAAGGTAACCGACAAAACAAACACTGTCTGCAAGTATTGTAAAATGTTTGTTCCCTACTCGTCAAACACAAGCAACATGATGTAACATTTAACTCGGCACCATAAAGAGAGGCTTGAGCTCCAGTCAACTCCTCTAGGTACAGCCCAAATGAAAAGTTTGAACAAACAAATAATAAGGGAGGTTCCATTTCCTGTCGGATTTGGAACCCCCCTCCTTCCAACGGGTGCAAGAGCCAAAGAAATTACCAGATCTATTGCTGTTTTCATAGCAAATGTGGTGGATTCGTTAGGCTGCAGCAGTGAAGTGTGGATGTTGAAGGAATCCTTGTTGACACCGATTTGATTGGATAAAAACAGGTTTATTACAAAGAAGTCAGGCATCAATCAGGCGCCCAGGAAGCCTGAGGAGGTTGTGTGTCCAGATGCGTACAAACTCTCACAAACTCTCAACCTCATCAGAACAGTTAGAACATCACCTTCTTATGCACACAGGTCTCATCATTATGCACATTTTCTTATAAGGAGGACAAAGAGATAAACATGAAACAGGAGACGAAGGTATGGGAAAGTTACAGAACAGAGTTGGAATTGTTGTCTAAACGCTCTTCCTAGGGAATTGAGATGAAACCATCCAGGGGAAGTAACCTGATACAGAGACTGCGCTAACGAGGGGTCTGTTTGCCTTATCAGGCAAGAGGCCTGTAGGAGTAGGACCAAAGCTTCAGACACTACACAAAAGACACGAGGCCGTTCTCTGTCGTGGAAAATAAGGGCCATCTCCCATCACGTCAGCACTTCAGTGCCACAGTAATGCCAACGCTTCACAAGGAAATAAAAGAAAAGGTAATTCAGAGCCTTGAAGACATAGACACCATATCAATAACAACAGACGGCTGGACATCCAGGGCCACACAGGGTTATATCACGATAATAGCCCATGGGATTGTAAGCAATTGGGAAATGGTAAACTATGTTCAAACATTAGTGAAGTTCTGACAGCTGCTCAGAATATACATATATATATATGTGTGTGTGTGTAAATAAATATATATGTGTGTATATATATGTATATATATATATATATGTGTGTGTGTGTGTGTATATATATCGCTTTGAATCGCCACAGATTGATTTTAATCGATTTTTCAATAATAAAATTTTTCTATGTATATATACATATACATACACACACACACTATAGTTTTAGGTCACTGACTCATTTCTGCATTGAACTCCATTGCAAACAGTTTTATGAAATAATGATCTTGAATGCTCTACAATCATGAGTGCACTGAAATCCGTCAAGACGTGCTTAACAAGTATATGAACATTTCAGTGTTGAATGAAAACTATTTCCAATGTCTAACTAAAAGTGATTGAGAGAATTCCAAGTGTCCAAAATTCTGTGTGAACACACTAAAAGTCGACTGTTTTAAAGAGCCATAACCCATGATGCTTGGTTTCCGTTTTTATGGTTTAGCACAACTCAACTAAATGTGATTATAATACAAACCTTTGTTTTAGAAATGTTTACTTTCTTAACCAATTTAAAGCATTCAACTTCTGTATTGATATACCGCACATATTCATTCTCTAAAATCACATTCAATTAGACATTCAAGGCAACAACTGTCAAAGCCATCCCATAATGTGTTCAGCACACATCCTCTTTTTTTTTTTTGCCAACATTCTTTTTATTGTTTTCACAATATAACAAAGATACAAAAAATAATACACAAAACAGTTACATGTTTTAAACTAACATGTCAACAAAAATGTGAACAGCCCCCCCACCCTCCCTCCACATGTTCACAAGTTCTCAAGTTCTTGGTTGCGGTTCAAGTTAATTAGTCCTTTATATAGGAGAGAAAAGGAAAAAATAAATAAATTATAAATAATATTACAACAAAACAAACACATTTCTGTCATATTGAGTACTGCAAAGCGCTATTGTTCACATGTCCCCAGGTTCTCCCAGCATATGAGATAAATCTGTTCTTGATAAGATAGCAAATAAAGGGATCCCAGATCTGCTGAAAATTATTTTGTTGATGTCTTATTGTATATGTAATTTTCTCTAAAGGGAGAGTTGAAGACAGCTCAGACAACCACCTCTTTACATATGGCCTTCTAGTGTTTTTCCATGAGAGGATTTTGATGCCTGTTGAGTATAGGTATATTGGAAGGGGCAGAGTTAGCTGTAGTTCTTCCATTCCTTTCCAGAGAAGAACATCTCTTTCTGTGCAGTGTTGTTAATTGAGCTGCCCAATAGTCCCAAAGTGGGCAGGGACATTTGAGTCCCCCTCTGTCATAAGGTAAATACAGTAGTGATAATCGTGTCCGAGGATGTCTGTTATTCCACAAAAATCCAACAAACAGTCTTTTAAGTTGAGTGAACAGGTTACTCAGAGGAGGAAGTGGAAGATTTTGGAACAAATACAACAGTTTAGGCATGATATTCATTTTAAGGACGTTTATTTTTCCTATTAGAGACATGGGTCTGGGTGTCCACCTTTCCAATAATTTTGAGATCTCTTTTAACAATGGTTCATAGTTACTGGCCACAATATGTTAAAGTTGTGGTACAATTTGTATGCCTAGGTATGTAATGCAATCCACAATTTTAAATTGGGTGGCTATTTTAGGGGGACTTTCTAACTAATTTAAAAACATTATTGATGATTTTGTTTTGTTCAATTTATATCCTGAGATCTTTCCAAATATATTAAGAAGTTCTAATAATTCAGGGATGGATTCCTCCATTTTTTTAAGGAATATGATTACATCATCTGCAAATAGAGCCAGACGATGTTCGTGTTGTCCAATTGATAACTGTTATGTTTTGGTGTGTTCTTACCGCTATTGCCAGTGGTTCTATAGCCATAATGAACACGAGAGGAGACAGGGGATCACCCTGTCTACATCCTCGTTGTATTGTGATGGTTTTGGATATGTTAAGGTTAGTCATGATTTCAGCACATATGGTTCTGTATATAATAGTTTTATCCATTTATTAAAGTTTTTTCCAAAGCCAAAACTTTTGAGGATTTCAAGTAAATAAAGCCATTCTACTCTGTCAAAGGCTTTTCCAGCATCCAATGACAATAATGCTTATCTACTGTTCCCTATATTTAAAATTCTACTGACATTATGGAAGCTTTGCCTACCTTGTACAAAGCCATTTTGATCTTTGTCAATAATATTTGGAATTATTTTCTCAAGTCTCCTGCCTATTATTTTTACTCAAAAATTTTAAATCCACGTTTAGGAGACTGATCGGCCTAAAGTTTTCACAGCTATAAAGCTTTTCATAATTTTTTTTTTTTTTAAGTTTTCATTTATTTCAATTGGGTCAACAATATTTTCATTACTATCTTTATGAAGTGAGTTTTTAAGTCTTTCACTCTGAACCCATCTAGTGCTTCTTGAGGTTTCTGTTGTATTCTGTTGTATGCAGACTGGCTCATGCTGCAGCATCTGCATGACAGGTACAAGATGGTGGCAATGATGATGTCAGTCAAGTTTCATTCAATATATTCAAGGTTCAATACATTCGGGTTGTAAAACATATATATATATATATATATATATATATATATATATATATATATATATATATATATATATATATATATATATATATATATATATATATATGTGTGTGTGTGTGTGTGTGTGTGTGTGTGTGTGTGTGTGTAAGTCTGTATGTATGTATGAATATATGTACAATACTGTTCAAAAGTTTGAGGTCACTGAATCATTTCTGCATTAAACTCCATCATAAGCAGCTTCATGAAATAATCTACTGCAATGCTCTAATAGCATTACTAGTGCAGGAAAATTCCGTCAGGATGTGCAGGACACATTATGGGATGGTTTTGACAGTTGTTGCCATGAATGTCTAATGGAATGTGATTTTAGAGAATGAATATCAAGTGTACAATACATGGCCATCATTACAGAAGTTGATTGCTTTAAAATTGCTTGAAAAGGTAAATATTTCTAGAGCAAAGCTTTGTATTATAATTACACTTAGTTGTGTGCCAAACCATACAAGAGTAAACACAGCATCATGGTTTCTATTTTAGGTTCTTTAAAACAGCTAACTTTTAATGTGGTCCCACAGAATTATCACTCTTGGAATTCTCTCAATCACTTTTAATTAGACATTGAAAATGGTTTTCATTTAATACTAAAATGTACCCATACTTGTTAAGCATATCTCAACTGATTTTCGTACACTCATAACGATCAAAGAGCATTCAAGATCATTAGTTCATAACCATGTTTAGAATGGAGTTCAATGCAGAAAGTAGTCAGTGACCCCAAACTTTTGAACACTAGTGTATATATATGTAGATGTGATACCATGTGATGATGATACCAAGATTTATATGTGTCATCTGATAAAAGATGTTCAAAAAATTCAATTCAAAATCAAAACAGAAACAATGTAGTCCGTCTCTTGAGTACGTTTTGAACAAATCCAGAAAAGTTCCGCAAGGCCCAACAATGTCAAAAAGCAACACTAAGCTAAAAACAGAAACTAAAACTGCAACGTGTGATGCATCACTGCTCAGGTGAAAGTCTTCAAAAGACTTCAAAAAGTGCAATATCAGTGCTGTAGTGTGGTTGAAATCCTGAATGATTAATGATTATTGTTAGACATAAATATGTATTGTTGTTGATAATCAAAATATTTAACGATATTTTCTAGTAGAGGTAAGTTTGATATTGACCTATGGTAGTTTATTGCTGGGATGCTTAGGTTGGACTTCTTCAAAAAAAGTGGTTCAATGACAGCAACCTTAACACATAAAATCTGAGGTGTGTACGGGAGCAAGTGCAAGACTGCAGACCTATTTTTCTGAATGTGTTTTCAGCACACTAATTTTATTCCAGTGTTGCTTCAAAATTGCGTTAAAAAATGTGTTTGACAGTCGTTCTTGCTTTGTATACTGTGCCCGGAAGTGGCCCTTGTCATTCCCGATTGCACGAGTCAAAGACCGTTTAGAACCAAGACGTGTCACTGACTATACTTCCTGCAACTGTTGCCCCAGAACGTCGTTCATAACCCAAAAGCGTTGATCTCGATTGTGAAAGTAAACTGAATCGTACATTAGGTGCAGATTACCTGAATAAATATTCTGAATAAAGACAAGACGCGTGTTTCTTAAACTCATTGCGAAGACATGTACGTATAAACAATGGACATTTTAACTTTTTTTTTTTTTCAGGACCGGCTTGCGTCTAATCAGGACAGTCGACAAGACAACATCGAACTCAGTCCATTGGATGACAGTTAACAATACGGTTTAAATAAAGTCATAACAATCAGTATCAGTAATTTTCGGCGGAGTGGCGGACATGGACTGCAGTGCTCTCTGCTAGGTGGCGACCACGCCTACCACGGCGGCCGGAAACGTGCACCCTTTCCCCCATCGCTTTCTTAGCTCGTAGTGCGGCTTCTTCATCTCATATACCCATCTTTGGACCGTGGTCTCCAACGCCTCCCATTAATTTTTCTGAAGAAGACTTCCGGTGGTGTGTCATGGCGGTGGCATGGTGAATCCTAAAGAAAAGGGAAAAATACTCACCCCCTTCGCCTTTTTCCGTCGTTTTGGGACACATTTTCATGCATAGATAAGCTTGTCAGCTCCGGTCTCACACCTTGGATTTGCCAGCATAGCGTTGCGGTGTCCCTCCGCCCGGCCATGGCGGCTCACAAACCAGTGGAATGGGTCCAGGCCGTGATTACAAGATTTGATGAGCAGGTAAGATGGGTTGATTCAGTGGATGGGTGTAGCAACCTTTGGCATCCGCAGGCCCCGCCGCTCTGGCTAACATGTACACAGAAGTGGTTCTTTTGGGTAACAACAATGTTCGGGCGCCTTTTGCCCTTCAACAATAGTTTATCCCTACATTGCGTTGTGTATGGATTGTCCCAGCTGCAATGCACTGAACGGGGGTCCTTTTTTAAGCTAGCGCCGTCTCTAATAAATTGTCCAGTTTATCCCAGCTTTACCCTGGTATCCAGACGGACCTTGTTCGGTCACAGGAGTTAAAGCTGATTTTGAAAATTATGCCAGACAAACACAGACTCAAAAGCAAGTGTCTGTGTAAAAATTAAATGCCCTCGGCTTGCTAACGGTTTCTACCGTGCGGCTATGTGGCTAGCGTTAGCAGGCCTGGCTATGTAGTGTAAACAAATAAGATCTGACTTGGTTAGCACGCTGCATTCACACGAGTAAATGAAGTTTACTTGGCATGAGAGGAGACGTCAGTAGCCTAGGCTAATGTCGCCCCGTCCGCTAGCTAAACCTGTGTCGCAAAGTAGTTGAAACGTGAACTAATTGTGAACCGTTTAATTCTTTCGTGGTGACTTTGTGGCTGCTGTTCACATGACGGGAACTTTGATGTGTTTGTAGCATGGCATATGCTCGGCTCATAGACTTTAAAAGAAGGCTTTCAAGTCTTAAGTTCGGCATCTCCACCACAGTGACTGGTTAGTTGGTAGGCTCACAGCCGTCTTCATGGGGACGGTAGCTAAGTCCTATGCTTTGCAAAAACAAAAATAACCAGTCGTCACTTGGGCTCGGCCCCTAAAAATGAATCAGTGGGATTTCCAAATGGTTACAAAGAGAGATGTTTCTGATCTCTCTCCCTCTTTCTTTCTTGTTTTTTAATAACTACATGGATATGTACCCATTTTCATGAACAACGCTGTTTCATATAAAAACGTTTTGAATTTTGTTTTCCAAATAAAATTAATCTAATGGCTTTGTTAAGTCTTTAGCTGTGGTATTGGTTGCTGTAGATCCAGGATTGTCGGGGTTTAGCGGCTCAGCTTGGATTACAGCAGTTGGCTTAAGGTGTTACATCCACATCTTGGTTGTTGTTATTGTAAAGCTTAAAGGACCACCACTTGGTTAGTTCTGCCTTTTCCCTTCTTTTATTTTTAGGTTATTTTCGTCCTTTGAAACAACATATTAAAAGGGCACAGTTGTATCTGACATTGAAATACTGACGTGCTCATTCATTTGTCCTACACATTAATTAGCTTAGGCTTCACTTTAACTTTATGTTGCATCAAGTTAGACTGAGGCTCATATATATATATATATATATATATATATATATATATATATATATATATATATATATATCATATATATATATTAGTCATTCCAAATAAAAGCATCTGATTCACATGAAAGTCTACTCTTACTGAGGTGATTTTTATTTAATTCATTGCACTGATCATCATTGCTGAAGGAAACAGCTTTGTGCGGTAGATGTTTTCTGACGTACAAACGTGTAACTTGCCTTGACTTCACTGCTGTCTTGTCCACTGCCAGGTGGGAAAGTGGTCATATTTATTATTGTTGATGAAGTTAATTATTGCTACTGATAACTGCAGTTGCCATGCTACAGACACATAGGTTAAGATTGGGTAAGAAAAACATTGTTTGTTTTTGATTTTTCCCCCCCTTTGACGGCTAAAGATTATTAGCTTGCAGCTAACTGCTACCATGTAAATACTGATGATCATGCTGATGTCTGATGTAACGAGGCGTCACGTAGCATAAGTTTATCTACTCTAAGCCTGTTGAAAGTGGAAACGCGCAAAATTCACACTTTCTTTGATTGACTTGGCAAACGTTTGTTTTAAATTTAGTTTTTTTTTAGCCTCACAAAAACACATCTTTTCTTTTGTCTTTCAATATTGGATAATTTATTAGACTGAAACGTTGATAAATTAATAATTATAATATTGGATCCTGCTATAATATCAAACATGACCATAATGTCAAACATTGCACACTTCTGAGCACAAGCATGATAGAAATTCCTTCACTGCAAGAGCTCTTCTGAATTGAATCGGACATGTTGACATCTGACTTGTCCAGGGTGTCACCCTGCCTTCGCCCTAAGACAGCTGGGATAGGCTCCAGCAGACCCCCGTGACCCTGAATTGGAATAAGCGGGTATAGAAGATGAATGAATGAATGAATGAATGTTGACATCTTTTTGACCCAAGTTCTGACAAGCCTACAATATTTGAAAATCTGGTCAGTCGACACTGATTAGAAGTGGTCAATCAAAAAATATTTTTGCTATCACTGTCCTATTTGGGCCAAGGCAAAGAAAGAAAAAAAAAAAACTGCCATCAAAGCAATAACCGCAGGGACATGTGAGCCAGTTCACCAGAGAGCTACATTTTTATTTGTTTTGAATGTACAGTTGTATTATTTATCATTTGCAAGCACATCATTTATATTTGTTCTACTTGAAATGAGGTCAAATTTGGTGTCTAATTTCCAAGGAACCAATCAGCCACTTATGTGAAGTTTTTCACCTGCATCAATAAGCTATCAGACTTGAAATGTCAGCGGGTTTTTTTTTGCCTCTCCCTGCACTACTTATAATTTGTTATCTTGTTTCTTTGTATACTTTTTAAACTGCAAAAAAGAAAACTAACTAAAGAAATGTATTTTTTTTTTAACCAGTTTTGCATGTTTATGGTTTTACCTGAGATGGAACACGAACTAAAGCAAGTGCAGAATTATGGCTCAGAAGGTGTTGAGGCGGTCACGGACTGGGCCCAGCAAAAATCCAGATAGTACAGTGGAGACTTGTCCCGCTGCAGAAACCCTGTGGTCCAAGTTTGCGGTGGACCACTTCCTGTTGATGTCTTCTCTGCCACCAACGTCACCGCCAGGAGAGCAGCGCTAAATTATGCAAGTGTTTCTGACAGAGCTAGAGGAATGTCAGCTGTTCATGCACCACTTAAAGAAACCGTTTCAGTGTCTCCACACTGTGGCCCATCCCCGAATCCTTTTCCGTGCTCTTGGTGTAACAAGCAAAATCAAGCAGTGTGTTAAGTCCATTTAATTAATTACCAACTCACTTTTTTCAAAAATGAATTTAAGTGCCATTACAATTTTTTTTTTATGACAATTGAGTTTTATTTATATCAATTCGGGAGACAACTTAATGTGTTTTGTGTTTATTTTTCTTGCAAAAAGGAAGTTATTTGAAGAAGTCATTTTTTTACACTAGATAATAGCTCCAAGCTTAATTTATACATAATGATAACAATGATAATAATAACTCTGTTCTCCACAGAGCTTTGATTTATTTTAATTCAGAAATTTTGCATGCTTAGTTTTCAACAGCATGCTGCATATGCAGTATCCCTTTGCAGCTTACTTACTTTGAAATTGCTTGACTTGTCTGCGATTAAAATGGAAGCCACTGAGCTGATTTAGCAAAAAATATGTTCTATCATCCCCGAAACCTGCGCAAACTTCTGTTTGCGCACCAAGACTCCCTCCGAGGACCTTTTAATGCACGCAGCGTTAAGCATCTCCGCTGGCTTCACTCGATGAACTAGACACTGACTTTATTGGTGACCTTTAGAAGAATGGCTGGACATTGCTGCTTGGGACAAAGCAACTCAGTGACCGCCCTGTGCAGCGCTGAACTGGGAACAGAGGCGAGGCCTATTTTACCCTGTGCGTTATGTGCATGTGACGCTTTTCCAGTCTGACTTCATGATGGAGCCATGAGGCTGCATTGAGCCCTGTCCACTTTTAAGGGGTGGTGAAAGTGACTGGGTGAGGGGGAAAATCTTGTGTTTAAAAACACACAAATGTAAAGTGATGGTTGCATTTTTAATAGCCATTGACTGATTGTGGGTAAAAACCTGCATATGCACTTGTAAATGCCTCAGTAATTCAATTACTCAGAGGTCAAAGCCAATCATTGCACTGTACCATGTAACCATCAGAACCCTGAGATTTCCTTCTCTACAGCACAGCGAGCGCTAAGATTACCTTATTTTACCTCCTTAAAACAAAGACCCAGTGATGGTGGACATGAATGGGCACAAATAGGCTCCATATATGTTTACGAAATTGTGCAAAACGCGCATTCATGGAAAATCGTTGTCTTAAATTCCTAAGACGCCGAGGTAGGATCGCAATACTAGTTGGAACAGATGGTGTTAGTACGCATACTTGGAATTCATCCGCATTTTTAATTTGGCATAGTTTTTTTTTTCTTCCCCCTGTTAGATGCCCTTTCGACTCAACCTCTTTTTGTTCTTATCCAGAATTTTGGTTGACACAAGGAGGGCCCGCGCGGGGTTATGCTTCTGTGAAACTGCGTTTTTGATACGACCAGGCCGGGAATCGATAAATGATAAATCAATTTTATATATTGAAATTGGATTAATCAATTTGGACGTTAGGATGTTAAGAAAAATGGAAATTGTCTTTGGTCTGTGTAAACAGGTCTGTCTAAACATGCTGTTGGCCAAGGAAAGTGAGAATTTTCATAGTCAAAGTAAAAAACAAACAAACTTAGAAATGCTTTGCAGTTTGAATTCAGGTGGGTGGCTCGAAATTGATAACAACGAATCTCAAGAAAGAAATTTGGATTTTTATTTTTGGCAAAAATCGTGAAGCCTGTAAAATGATGATACAGTGTCGATGAGTGTGCCTCATGATTACAGATTGGGCGAAAAAGTTGCCTGAATAAACTCTGACGAGCGACAACCAACATCCACGTCTTTGAATTAACATGATGTTACAGAGGGGATGGAAGACGCTACTTAAGTGGCCTGATGAATATATTTATGTATATTATATTGGATGGAGAAAGTTCGAAGCTGCAGGCACACGAGTCGTTATGATGCTTCTGATGAACCTTGGTCATCTGCTCTTCCACGTCCAGTTCCATTTCGAAGGAACACAAGTAGAACCTCTCTTCCATTGCCGAAACATGCTCGCACACTTCTAAAGACGTTGGCTGTTAAAAAAGAAAAGGGTGGTCTGCGACTGCAGGGTGCACTTTGAGTGCGTTGTCATCTTCTCTTCTCTTGTCATTTGTTTTCCCCCTCCCTCTACAGCTTCCCATTAAAGTGGGACACCAGAACACTCACACCAAAGTCAGCACAGAGCACAACAAGGAATGTCTGATCAACATCTCCAAGTACAAGTTCTCCCTGGTCATCAGCGGCCTCACCACCATCCTCAAAAATGTCAACAACATGGTGAGTGGCGAAAGTGGACACGTTCGAATGGCTGTGTGACAGGTGTTCTCCATTGCTCTTCTGTTCCCTCAGTATGATTCTAAATCTCAGTCACATCATTCACCTCGGAACGCCTCCTGGATTTTGGATTTGGAACGTGTCGATCCGGGTTCCAGTACTTTGTGGTTTCTTGTTGTCTTCATTCACTGTGTCTGCCTTTCATTTCACCTCATCATTCTGGCTTTTGAATGCTTCACATCAAACCAACTTTTTGATCTTCTTGAGCGTAGCAGCATTCAACTTGCATTGGTCAAAAAAAGTGGTGTGTAACTGTGAAAGGTTAAGTGTGTAATATTTGGAGATTTTAAAGAAAGAACAGTGAAACCCAGTGGTTACATTTAAAATTGGAATTTCAATTTCACTCCCTGGAGATTGTCAGCGAGTCCACCAGACTTTGTGGTGATGACAAACAAAGCAAAACAAAAATATCCAAAATGTGTTGGCCTGATATTGTTAGTAGGAAATAAGCATAATATGAATTATTGGCCCTAAATACTAGTAAGTCTTACACAGTCAGAACCCCAGATATTTGTTTGCTGTGGGACATCACCCCTCTGGGATTGATGTCTGAGGTTGTGCCTTTAATACAGCATGACTAATGTTTAGGATGCGATCTCCTTCACAGCGAATATTTGGAGAAGCTTCTGAGAAGAACCTCTACCTCTCCCAGCTCATCATCCTGGACACCCTGGAGAAGTGCCTGGCCGGGGTGAGTTCTGTCCTCCAAACCCCCCCCCCCCCCCAAAAAAAAAACAGTTTATCAAGCCAGCACTTTGAAATATCTTTAAATCCGGTATTGGTGTTCAGCAACTCACAATCCACTGGGAATGTATTTACCCACCATCAATCAGGGTCCTGCTCTCTTGGATGTTCCTCTTGAGATCCAGCAGGCCCCCCGATTACATTTGCAGGCACTTGGTGGGAGAACCACAACCAATGGCAGCTGCTCAGAGTCCAAGCAAAGCCAGCTTCCTCACTGCATTTATATTTTGACTTTTGAATTCCAACTGGAATATGTATTGTAAATTCTAAATCTGATGTTGTTAACTGGCTTCCTCTTTGGACGGGGGCCTCTGTGTCTCAGTTTGACAGTATTTAATTGTGCACTTTGGCTGGGAAACGGCCATCTACAAAACACATTTGTGGCAATGTGCGCTGGTGCCTGCGGTGACACTGTGGTGCATACGCACATTAGTACGTGCAGTGGTGGAAAAAAGAAGTCTTTGGACAGCCTGGGAATTGGTGACACATTGGATTAAGAATCATTCCAGGCCTCCAAGCGCAGTTGTGTTTTTTTTTTTTTTTTTTAAGTCCAGTCACCCACAACCATGCTCCCTTCTGCATGCATCCAGATCAAAACTGGATAGTTCAGCAAAACAATGCCTCATGCCACACATCCAGCGCAAGTAGAAGAACTTAGTTTTGCTCTTTGTTTTCTTGTTTGCAATAAACAAAAATAATAATTTCATTTTGTTTGTCTGCCTGATGCAGCCACACCTTTTGTGAGCCATAAAACATTTTTCCACCAATATTTCATAATATTTTATCCAATGTAAAATTTTGTCTCTAAAAGCTTTTCCACTATTTTCTTTGGCATTAATTAAATGAAAGGAAGAAGAGATTTTGTTGTGGATCCATAAAGATGGTTGGTATCTTTAGTTTTCTTTTGTTGAAAATGTTGAAAATAGAATAGGATACACTCATAAAATGTAGGTTTTTGGTTGACCTTTTAAGAAAATACAGTTTGTTTGGTAAGAGTTTACAATGTGACCATGTTAAAATGTTATTCCCCTCTTAAAATGTCTTTTCATGGGTTCTGAGTCAGACAGGTGTGGGTCCATCTCAGCCACAGTTCTAGTGCAATTGCTTGATCAGTAGAAGTCAATATAGTAAGTGAGATCATAGTAATAATAAATTCCAGATGAATTACTTCTAAAATAGAAAGGAAATCCGTTGCAAGACTGAACGTAAAATCACTTGATCTCTCTTTTTGGTTTGCATTCATAGACAAACATTTTTCATTAGCTTTATGGGAAGACGGGGTCATCTGGACAAGTGCGCTACTGAAAAAGACAAAAGCACGTATCTGCTCATGGTCCTCAAGTGATAGAGCAGATTTAATTTCAGATTAAAGTCTTAAAAGGATTAGCGGTACTGAGCTGAAGTGGCTGCCGCTTGCCGATGATGTCCAACGCCTGCCGATGACACCTGGCAATGCCCCCTGACGCCTCCTGACCCTGTGGACCCATTCCGACCCCTACCGACCTCTGCCATCCCCTGCCGACACCTGCAACCCCTCTAGACACCTGCCATCCTCTCCCGATGCCCCTCGACGCCTTAGGGACCCCTTCGGAAGCCTGACGACCGCCTGTGACCCCTGTTTACACCTGTTGACCCCTTTCCTCGATGTGGCTGCTATCAATGCCCCCCGACACCTGCTGACCCCTTCAGAATCCTGCCAAGTCTTGCTTACCCCTGCTGATCCTTGCAGACCTCTGCTGAGCTCTGCTGGAGCACCCCCCACGGCCCCATCCCACACCTGTCGTCGCTCCCCGACACCTGCGAACCCCTCCTGACGCCCCCAAGCCCTTTTGACCCCTGCCATCCTCTGTCGATGTACCCCGATGAGTTTTGAAGCATATTTAGTGTGTGAAATGAGAACCGGAAGAGGTATTAATCATATGTGTAAGCAAATTATGCAGATTTTGCACTTTCTGTTTGTTTTTGTTGAAAGCTGTCAAGTGTAGGTTATAGGTCTTGATGAGACAAACGTATGAATGATGGCCGTTAGCGGTGGGGGAAATTTTCGATTCTTAGATTAATCGCGATTCGGACGTGAACGATTCTGAATTGATTCACAAACGTCAAAAATTTTGATTATTTAAATACGTTTAATAAAGAAATACAGACGGTTCTAAAATGCGAAACTGAAGCGTGGTACGTGGCTTTTCCGGGACAATATTGGAAGCGCAACTGGAGTAGACATAGGCGGCATGCAGCGCACAGGCGTAAACAAACATGGCCGAACGCTACCCACACTGCTGCGAGATCAGAACTGCTCCATCTAATTTGAAAGCAGACGTCGGGGATTCGAGCACAGCTGCATACCTTGGATCCCAGATACACCATCCCATCCTGACGCTATTTCACTGACACGGCAATCCCGACTCTCTACGACCGAGCGAGCGAGAACGAGTTTATTCGACGGCAGGGAATATCGTCACTGCACAGTGCAGCACACTAGTATATGAGCATATTGAATACTATACAGCACAAATTTTGTTTACATTTTTTCTTACATGTGTATAAAGGACACATTTTACTTTGGTGATTCAAGATACCTATTACTTTTGGGTCTGTACAACAAAGTTTCAACGCACCATGTACACTTGGCACTATTTAAATAAAATATAACAGAAATGAAATCAACTACAAAAAATTGCAGCAAAAATGTGAAAAAGTGCATAAATTAAAGATGCATCAATAATCGTTTTATAATCGAATCGTAGCCCCTGAATCGTAATTGTAATCGAATCGTGAGATGTCCAAAGATTCCCACCCCTAATGGCTGTATCACCTACTGAGTGGCAATGAATCAATGTATTCTTTCTTATTTGTCTATTTAAGTTCAAGTGAGCCAGCAATACTGGGTACTAATCCCTGCAGCCTCTGGCTGAACTTTGAAATGAGACAAGAAGAGTCTCGTCAATGTGCACGCGGCAGCTATCTTTGGCTCTGTAGGTACCGCCGTTGGTCCGATTGAGCTGATACTTGACAAGCAGAATGTCAGGACCTGTGTTCATGTGTGTGCCTAATTTCATGACCAAAAGACCATATTTAGTGTGTCAAATGTGAACTGGAGTTGGAAAAAATGTTGATTTTGACCAGTTTTCAAACAAGTGGAAATGGCTCACTTTCTGATTGTCGAATTTAAAAATTAGAGCGTACGGGATGTAGGGGTTGACGACGGGTATGCATGGGTTTTTGTTGCATCTCACTTGAGGGCATATCAGTTTTGTGGTGTTTTTAGCTATTTTTTTTGTGAATTTTGAGCGTACAGCAACTTTAAAGGGCTATAAAATGAAAACGGTCAAACTTATCTAAAACAATTCTTTTTATTTTGTTCTTACGAAGGTCTAGTCTGTGTAATACAGCAGGTTTGAGACTTGTAACATTATCATTTACTGCGATTTTTGTTCAAACAAGTGAAAATATCTCACCTCCAGTTTGTCGAATTCAAAAAATTAGAGCACGTGGGATGTAGGGGTTGACGACAGGAACGCGTGGGTTTTTGTTGCATGTTGCTACAACCTTCCTAGAAGGCACTATGGCGATTTTTGTGTTTGTGTCTCTGTAGTGCATGCAATTGAACAGTTTGATGCATTTTTAATAGATTTTTTTTTTCAGTTCTCACCTGTGTGCAAAATTTGGTGACTTTTGGAGTATGTTTATGGGGTTCGAAGCCGCATAAGAACGAAAATAATAATGATAGGAAAAACAAAAAAGAAAAGGAAGAAACACAGTAAATACAAACGGGTCTTCGCCCTGCAATGACTTGCTCTGTTCCAGAGATGGTCTTATCACTAAGGCTCAGTCCCGAAATAGTTTTCCATCTGACACCATGGTCTATTGTACTGTTGCTGGGGGCCCTGTTAAGGCAGGAGGGGCCTTGTGGACCATTATCTCCAAGAAAGGAGGACATTTTTAATTTCATTTTGGGAGTGTTGTTTGACGTGTTTCTGCGCAGGTCGGTGAGCCTTTCCCACTGCCACCAAATGCCGGTTCATAGCGGGTCTACATGAGGTTTTTTGGCCAGTTGGAAAGTGGCTTAGCATTGGCGGGTATACCACCGCAAAAAAATGAATAAATTAATAAATTTGTTTGGCGCTGTCTTGGTCTTGTGATGTTAAAATGTGAACAGTATGATAAAGAGGACTGTTTAAACACAAACTCAATGAACCAGAACATTTAAATAATGCAATTCATTCAGACACTTGTATTTGTGATTTTTGTGGTTAATTCCCTTGTTGGAACACAATGTTGTGCAGTCAGTCCTGCGTCGGTCCTCCATATCCCCAGATGTCATTTTATTTTTCTCCTTTTATTAACTTTAGCAAATTATTTTTTTTCCATGTCAGTTTCATAGTTTACATGTGAAATCAGTGGTAAGGTCAAGAGAGCTCTTTTTCTTTTTTCTTACATTCTACATCTTGTTCCCTCTCAGCAATCCAAAGACTGCTTACGTCTGGATGAGACCATGCTGGTCAAACAGTTGCTGCCAGAGATTTGTCATTTCATCCACACGTACCGTGAGGGCCACCATCACGCTGTGGAGCTCAGGGCCTCGGCGTCGGCCGTCCTCTTCTCACTCAGCTGCAACAACTTCAACGCCGTCTTCAGCCGCATTTCCACCAGGTTTTTTTGTTGTTGTTGTTATTGTTGTTGTTGTTGTTGTTGTTTCTGTTCTTTCCCCTGAAAGACTGAGTGACCTGTGACACGTGTGACTAACACATCTATGTCCATATCCATCTTGTGCATGCAAGTAATTAAGAAAATGTGAAAAAAAAAAAACATTTTTAAATTATCAAGTTAAATATACATTTTACAAAGATACAAAGTTAAAAAGCTTTAAAAATGACAAGCTGTCATACCATGTCAACTCTGCATTAGGAATTCAATCAATAATGTCCTTAGGCTACAGGAGCTGACTGTGTGCTCAGAGGACAATGTGGATGTGCATGACATAGAGCTGATGCAGTACATCAACGTGGACTGCTCCAAGCTAAAGAGGCTGCTACAAGGTTTGCTTCTGCTCTTCTACACACTTGCAAAACCTAGACATTCATTGTGTTTTAAATAGTGACATTGTTGATGCAGTTGCTTGTGCTTCAAATGAACCTAATAAAAAAGTCAATAAGTTCTCGCTAAAAGTGATTCCCCTTCAGTTACATGTTAAAGGACATTTAGGAGCTCTGAGTATTGCTAATACTGATTTGTGTTTTTCCTGCCAGAAACGGTGCTGAAGTTTCGCGCTCTGAAAAAACCCGCCCAGCTTGCAGTCATCAGCAGTTTGGAAAAGGTACTCACTCTCCTGCCCCGTGTAATGCATTGCGTTCATATGTCTCTTTTGCGCTCTGCCTCGTGCTGTCACAGTTGGCGCCATGATTGACGTCAAAATGTGGCAGACTGTCCAAAAATTCTTGAACGCATGCCTCAGGCAACTGCTCCAGTACTTTCTCCGAGACTAACTTGGAATTCCTCTGTCTTACCAGGCGTTTTGGAACTGGGTTGAGAATTACCCAGATGAGTTTACCATGCTTTACCAGCGGCCACAGGTGGATATGGCAGGTACGAATGGACTGAAGGCATTTCTTTTTAGTGTTTCAGTTTTCACATTTAGACAGGTTGTCTTTTTCACTTTAGTGTTGTTTGATTTTTTTTTTTATATTGACATGACATCAACTAGATAATAAAAAAAACACATTGTACCATGTATGTTGCAATAATAAAGTAAAGAGCACAAATTTGTATTATTTATTATTTTCATATGTATTTGATTCCTGATTCAGATTTAGAATCAGATTACTTTACTAGTCCCAGGGTACAACTAACTTTACAGTTGCCCTGTCCATAACAACAAATAATACCAAATATGGTTCAGACCTGCAAAACAGAAATTGAAATTACAACATCCAATATTCAGTATTGCCCTTATCACTTGTCTGTCCTGTGATCTTTATCGATGGTTCAGATCCTGAACACTGTCCATTATTCCCACTTGTCCTACAGCTGAACTTCTTGCAGCTTTAAATAGTGTGACAATATCTCCACTGCGTATATTTCTTCTGCCATCTGTATCCATTGGTCTCGGATGGGGGATCTACCTCACCCTATTTTCTTGTAGTAGCTTTCTCACCTGCTATGAAATCTATTTTCACCTGGCATCCTGATTGTACATTCTCCTCTTTAAAATTGCATTGATAAAACATGTTGCTATTTTAAGCAGGTCTAATACGCTCATGCATCTAATGTCATCCTCTTGAAGCCTTTTGTGGACATGTTGGGAACTTTTCCACCTAAATGGCTGTAGGTCATTGCACATGCCTAAATTTTCACCATGATCACAAGCAAGACATAAAACCATGGCGGTATTTTTTCCACCATGCCTTTCTGCGTGCATTGTACCTGCGCTGCCTGCATATAACCTGTGTGCAA